>JAJHUR010096736.1:3783-24601 GCA_027495735.1 Lutjanus campechanus
CAAGCAGGGACAAGTCCTTACAGATTATCCCTTCCTGTTGGCGGGAAGCCTCTAGAAAGCTCATTAGCATGCTTCATTTATCTATATCATGTGTGTCAAAGTGAGTGTCAGGGTGGGCGTTCACCTAGTGGCTTATTCCCACCCTAACAACTCTGTTGTAACAGAGCTCAGGTGGCCTGTGTGTACTAGAGAACCTGCTTGATATTCTGCCTGCAAAAACCTGGGCTAATGCATTATGCATTGGCATTGTTATACTCCTTTTTACTTCCCCCCCTTATTAGAAGGACCAACTTTCCCTGGTGCTGCTCTAAGTGTGAGCTAAATGAAGGATTCCATTTGAGTTGTGGTTATTGACATGCAATAACCAAAGGATTACACCTGTCTTTCTGCGGAAATGTCATCCAATATAAGTGGAAGGGATGTATTTGGATGACCCTTGGGTTTACACGGTGAGTATTCCCAAGAATGTTAAGCCCACTGGGAGCAAATTATAATTGAACTATACCATGGAAAAGAAAATTTGCATCTCATCTTGTTAACTGGGCCCTAATTATCTTTACTCTTTAGTTATTGGAGCAGAGGGGATAGAGCACTGTGTCCTCTCTATTAGATCAACTGTCTGGGGAGTTTTTTAGCTATAGGTTAATGAACTGCAGAATATCAGGCAGAATGCAATCACAGCTCAGCCAATATTACCAAGGATATGATGTTTCAGAGCATGTGCATCGGGGCTGAGGAAAGTCATCTCTCGGGGGAACATACCCCTGTAGATTCAGAAATGTATAATTGGCAACAATGCCATGGTAGTTTTCTCCTATTGAATGCTCAATATTTCAAATCATCTGCCCTTGTTGCCACACAAATGGCTTTGGCTGGGGGATATTATCAAGTGCTCTCATTACAATGCATGACATGTTTTACAGAGCTCAGTTAGTATAAGATTTGCGTAGCCTTTGGCTTGTCAAATGATTCTATAATTGATTAGATTAATACTGATCAGTGCTAACATGGAGCACAGGGTGGACTGATGTCAGTGTAGAGCAGATAATTGGATATAGTGAGCTAGCGTGAATGCATTATCAGTGATTAAATGGTTTGAAAAACGTTATTAAAGTAATTGAACAGTCTCACATGCTAATTTTTTGAAGGAAATAACTACTGATTTGATTTTTTGGAATTGTGATGGATAATTATATATACAGTATTCTCATTACAAGAATGCCTTGTCTGATAAATAACATGCACACAATGCCATCTTAATAATGCCTATTACTCATGTGAATTCACTCTGTGTACAACCTGAACAAAAATACTGCTTGTCAAACATTAACACTGATTAGAAATTATGTCTATTTCCTCAAAACATTACATTTAAGGCAGGACTGGCCAATATGTCTATAGTATATCAACACTGTCGTATAAGACTAGATACTGTCTTTGATTTTGGATGTTGTTATATCGTGATATGGCATGAGTGTTGTCTCCTCCTGGTTTTAACGGATGCACTGCAGTAAAGTGATGTCATTTTCTGAACTCTCCAGACTGTTCTATCATTTGCTTTAACCTACTTTGTCATTATATCCTCATTACTGATCATTATTTAAATCAAGGTTTTTGGTCAAAAATATCATGATATCTAATTTTGTCCCTTTCATCTAGCCCTATTGTAGGGCAGTTTAATAATTAATTAGTTTAATATATAGCAACATATTGTATAACAGGCCTATTTGCGGGTATGTCACTGTGATTAATTTAAATAACTGCTAACATTCTATGTTAATGGGTGTGTACATTGTTTTTTAGAAGATCACAATTTCATTAGGAGAAAAGATGATAAATGCAATTGTTTAATAAAACAACAAGCTGCTTCTAATCTAGGATTACAAAGCTGCATTGTTTTTTCTTGTACTTTTGTACGTAATGTTTCTTTTTAAATTGTGAAAACTAATAAGTGGAGAAAATAACTTAAAGGAGAAAAGAGCACTGTTTTACATATTTAAATCCCTAACTTTATGGGTCAGACATAGGAAATGTAAATGTCTGGCTCCTTGGCACTTTACATTCTTAAAGTTTGGCCTTTCTAAAAATGTAATTGAATAGGCCTTTTCTACAAGATCATCATTAGGGGTGTTGTGATATACCAATACCTAAAATGGTATTGTAATAGTCTAATTCATTTGCCAAAAATGAGACAAAAAGCACAATAAACAAAGTTTAAGATGAATTTGACTCACATTATTTTTGTTTTTCGAATTTTGTATTTGTTTTTTGCAATAATGTTGTTGTTGTAATTGTTTTGGCCACCATAATCATGCAATGGAAATGTGATATCATGACAGCCCTACTTACATGTTTACACTATTTGAGAATTTATGGAATGTTATTTTAGAGTAAATGTGTGATATATCTCAAGATATATATCATACATCCCAGCATAACCTAAAAATATTGAAATATTATTTATAAGCCATATCATCCAGACCCATTTTTAGGATTTTTAGGACATCCTTTGAAGGTCCATGAAGGTATAAAACCACCATTATGTGAGACTACATGTTAGTGCCACTGAATCACATAGTCGTCTTACAGAAAAAAACCTTTTGGACAGCAGACCACAGCGATGCTACAGCTGATAAACCAAGCTATGTGATGTGTGAATTACAGAGGTGTGTTCTTCATCATACACTCTTCATGCTCTTCCTCTCTGTGGACTTAAAAACTCACTGGGAGCAGAAGATTTTTCATACATGTTCAGCTTGTTAAGTTTGACCGTATCAATCTTACTGCGACCGAGCCTGTTCACTTTCTGTCAGCTCAAGCAGTGACAACATAGCCAAGTATAGCTTTAACCGAACACTGTCAAAACTCTCTTCCTCTTGTCTGGCATAATTACCACAGTCGACTTGCACTGGCCCAAGTATGCTTGTTGGCGGGTGTTATTTCACCAACCTCTCAAAAGTGAGCTTTGCTGTACTGACAGCAAGAAGGTGTATGGCTACAGTTCAATTTCATGCCTCCTCCTCTCAGATTTAGTAGTAGAGCATGATTAGCACCTATGGCAGGAAGAGCCGAGTCTACTGAAATGAGATGATTGTCCACCCCTAGCTAATATTCTCACCGAATATGGACTTTATCTCTTGCAGCACTGTGGACATCAGCTCTTCTACTTGGAGTGGAAGGACTGAGATGGCTGCAGCTTGTACGTCTCCTGCTGGTTCTTCTTCCCTGGCAGGCTATAGCCTTGGGCACGGTAGCAAACCACCCCTTGTTCTATGGGCTCACTCTTCACTGGCAACATGACGCCCTGTGTGTGGGAAGCACTATTGCTGATGGTGGTTTCCAGATTATCAGCTTGGTTCGACAATCAGAAAGGGCCACCTTCTTGCTTTTGCACACAGTGGTATCTTATCGTCCCTTCCAAATAGTTCTAAGCACAGTACTTGAGATTTAATTTCCCGATGTCAGCAATGTGCACAAGAGGCTCAAAAAGTCTGCAAGGGCACCGCAAGCACATGCCATGAGCAGAGTCCTCAAAGTGTGTGATTTACATACAATATTGTGATACTGCAAACGTATGCAGTAACTGAGCTACTGTGTTAGTGGGGCAGCATAGCTAACCTATTGTTCAGTTTGATAAAACATCCAATTGGGCACATATATAGCTTAATATGAAGCTATACATGTGCCAAATTTGGCGCTTTATCACAAAAGATAAGATAGGTTAGCTATGCTGCTCCACTAACACAATCATAGGTTTGTTACTTACAAGCTTCTGCACTTTTATAAATAAAAAAAAACCAAACTATATCACCACCAAAATAATACTCCAAGAACTGTTTTTACTGATTCACAGCACTATATAGGGCTAATAAATGTATGACATAACCACTTATTTTATAAAAGTCCATTAAATTGTGAGTGAATATTTTATTTGCTTCTCAGGGATACTAGAATTTACATAATGTCCATAGCTGCACAGGGGTCCAATGAAATAGGAAGGTTTGACGTGGCAGGTTTTTGATTGCCCAATATCCAGATTTACACCAAATGTACCTTCTAACGCATCTACCAAATTTGATGCCTTTACCACAAATTTTGTTGAGCATTTTGTCAACAAGTTTTTGTGTGTGAATGATTATAATCGCCAGATGAATCAATTAATGTAAATAATCATTAGCTGCAGCGCTAATTTGAAGCATCCTGATTTCCATTTGCAGTCCAAGTAGTACTGAACAACCATGTTTCATCAGGCTTTGATTGCATGCAGGTAAACAGTCCATGTGGGAAGCAAAAGAAGTGAAATGCACTGGCCGAAATGCATCCTGGGGATCCATCAGCTGACAACAATTTACCGTTTTCTCTTTTTTTTTCCATATGTGTCTGCATTCTTACGCAGAAATCTGTTAGAGATAAACCTCCAACTCTATTTCTGCATCTCAAAGTTGCGAATGGGACTGTAAACAGCAACTAGCTTTAGCTGAATGCATTCTTTTAAAACTAGCACTGCTGAGCAGCTATTCCAGCAAAAGAACTACTTTCAAAACCAAAATTATCCCCAACAGTTTAAACAGTATGTAGTCATACTCCAACCCCTTCTCTTTGAGTCACTTTCACTTGGTGCAGCAGTGATTATTACCCTGCACTTTTCTGTTTTATTATACTTTCATAATAATACAAAGCCTCAAGGCAAGGATTCTGAATTTGATTATTTTTATTACTCAAGTTCTTTAAGTAATCGTTTCAGCCCCAGATTCATTATTGATTTGTTAGGACCAGATAGATGCTTTCACTGCAAATTGCAAGGAGACATCCATAAGATGAGGGGAAATATAAATAAGTGAGTTTCAACAAATAACTTAATATTCAGACAACCATCTTAGCACATTAGATTCTTAAGCTACAATGGTATGGTTCAATTTGCAAGCGACAAAGACTAATGGTTTGATTTATTTTGACCAATACAATACAAGGAAGTCACCACAAATGGTTCAACACGTCGCAGATGTCTTGAAGTTCTGTTGCAGTACCATTCATTAGTGATTCTGATGAAGGGTCTGTATAATTTTCTGTGTAGCAGCAGGTCCAGTGCTTCTGTTGTTTTCATTTATTTTGTTCATCAGACTGAATCTCTGAGGACTCCATGCCATCTTATGGCCATCTCCTCTCCAGCTGGTCCACAGGTGGCTAAGTACACTTTGCTCTTATTTGTCTGGCCTGCCTGTTCAATATTAGCCTTCTCTCCATCCGCGGAACGGCCCCTGATATTGTTATGAGAGGGGAGCATGGAATCAAGAAGAGCAAAAAGGCATTTGGCTGGCATTTCCCACCTTGGCTAAATCCAGCTCCCGGTGCCTGAGCCAGACTGTTTCGTTTCTGTTTGAGCATTGATGATGACACTGTTCCAGGTCTCCACCTGTGTCCTCCTCCTCTGATCAGTGCGGTGGCCATGCTGGGAAGGGATAAGCAACAGCAGGACGCTCTCATCTTTCCCTAGTCTTTCCGCACTGATAAGCATGAGAGATTATCAGGATTGTAAGGTGTTAGAATCTCAATCTTTTATGCTTGACCTAAGATCGATGTACATATGTCTGTTTGACTCTAGTATTTCCCCTATGGCTGCGCATTGTCAAACCTTTATTTTTGCATTAAAAAAAACATTGAACAGTTCCCTTACTTTGTAATGATTTACAGAAATGCTTCAAGAAAATTATCTAGGAAAATAGTATACAGGTTTATCAAAAAAGATTCATTTTAGTTCCTGTCTAAAGCTTGATGCCTTATTAGCATTCACAGTTCAATAACATCAAATGATGAACTACGTTGTATTCAGTTTTTCGCAAAAAAAAAAAAATGAAATGAACTCAGCCCAGTCAATAGAACAAGAAGTAAGAGTACATTATTATAATTATTCTAGGTCAGTGATACTCAACGCCCTGAAGACAAATCTGACCAGCAATAGGGTGCTCAGTGACCCGCTGACCATCTTCTAATTCACGATGAAAATAAATTGATTCACACTGGGAATTTATTTATTTTATTTATTTTATTTTTTGTTAGTTTGTACCAATTAATACATGTTCAATAATGTCCCTTGGCTGTTGTTTGGGAAGTTGTAAATCAGCCTACACACACCAAAAGAGCTTAAAATATAGATTTATGTTTATGCATGATGAGTTTCCAGCTGTGTTTAATGTTCTATAAACTCTTTCAAATGTAACCAGAGCATTTATGACTGAAATTAAGTTGCAAATATTAAATGGCCTGGTGTCAATTCTTGTACCATGAGAATTTAATTAACTGGTTAAAACTATAGCATGCAACATTACATTATTAGAAGTCTAAAAACACTAGACATGCTATACATTTTATATATATTTTTAATTTTTTAACTATGTTCAAACACAGAGAAATGTATGATTTATTCAAGGTAATGGTGCATTTCCTGCTAGTTGTTGCTTGTTGCTATGTGCTGGTTCCTACAACTTCCTGGAGAACTATGAATACATCAGAGAGTGAGGAATGAAGCTGGCGAGTATGACTTAAAGTAATGTGAATAAAATTTTAACATTACCGTCTCTGTGATGATAATTTCCATCCAAGTCATGTCAGACAGATGTTCATCAGCAATGGTGATGTTTTAAAATCGAAAAACAAAACAACTCCCTTGACTGTATTAATATGAGTAAGAAAGAACTTCTAAGGAAGATGAGTTGTGGGACTTTTAATGTTTTTCCATTTTTGCCTGATAAATAACATTATTATTAATGTTTTATTATTAGGCCAACTGGCCCCTGGTCTCCTGTCATTTTCACCCCAAAACCCCTAACCTACATATTCTCCACATTAATGAATGTCAGTAAATAATGTCATAACTGTCAGATATAATTTGTCAGTGCTTATTACTTTTAATACATGAAATTCCGTCTTGCACATTTACTCCATGGCTAAATGTTGGTCAATGTTTGGGTATTATGAGTGTCACAGGCAAGTGGATGTTTCCGACAAGCAAACCCACAGTCTCTGTCCGTTAGATTTCCACAGCAAAAATGAATTTTTATTGATTCATTGTTCATATGCCATGTTTATCCTCAAACATTTATTTGCTGGAGTAGATTTTGCAGTGGCTAAGTATTTACACATTTGGACATACACGCATTATGAAGGCAAGAGTTGCCACATCTTCCACAGCCTTCAGTCAGACACAACAGAATAAACAGACAGTGTGAGCTGAATATGCATTAACTGTTTAAAATTACTGATATGAAAAGAACTGTGCATTTCTTCCATACAGTAGTTAGCTGTCACTAAGACAGGCTAACCTGTCACAGTGACTTGTATCATCTCCTCCTCCCTCCTATAAGCCCCAGACACAGACACAGCCTCAGACTCTCCCTCCCCTCAGGCTGTCTGCACATGATAAGCGGTCTGAGCTGCACTCGCCACATGGGCGGGGTGCCGGGAGCTCAGCTCAACACCTATGCTGTATGTCACTGTGTAATTTCTAGACAGAAACAGTTAAATATTTTCTAAAGCAGACCTGCAAACTCATTAGAGATGAAAACGGTGACATGTTTGTAAGTCAGTCCCCTGGAGGGAGTCTGGGGGCATCCTCCCTAAGAAGAAAAAATATTGGATTTTAACATGTAAACAAGCATTCTGGTGCAATGTTTCAGTTTAAAGAGTGACCTACATCTTCTGTTTGTGTTTTCGGAAACATTACTTCTTTCACTTTTACCTTAGTACCAAGGTAAAAAGTAGTAAGTAAGGTGTTAAAGTAAAAGCAAAGTAAAAAATTACTAAGTGAGGTACTAAAGTAAAAGTAAAGTAAAAAGTACTAGGTGGGGTAAAGTTTCTTTACTTAGTATTTTTACTTTTTACTTTACGGAGGACTTTAAATGCAGGATTTTTACTTGTCAATAGTACACATCCATGATTAAGAGGGAAAAGAAGATGACACAGTTGTCTTAATTGTGGTTGGCCAAAAAACTCTTGACATCACACCAAAGAGGTTTTACTGTGAAGAAAATCGCAACAGCTTTCTCAAACGGTCTCTGGTCTCACTCCAGTCTCCCAAAAAAAACAACCTCTTCAGATCTACACGATCCACGTGAATGGCAGATTTTGATTCAGAATGATGAAATTCAATAAAAAGCAACTAGTTCGCATGCGTTGAAGTGGTAGCATCAAACGTGGTTTAAGTTAACATTTGGCCAGCAATGGGAAATCTGAGACTGCTGTGCCCACGTCTCACAGAGACCTGCTCCACCACAACGTCCTGCATTAAGCTGCTGCAGCTGTGGACTGTTGTCCGAGCGGACAGGATATGACTCACACGATGAAGGGAGGACGACTCTGTGTTTATATGGATGATGCTTAGTGCAAAAATGCAGTCAAAGCTCATGAGCAACATTTCCCAGATGTTGGACTTTTTATGTGAAGATGTTCCTTAGTATCATGACTACCTTGTTGCTGTTTTTACACTCCCCAGACAAATTTAAAAAATTACAAAGCAGAATTATTGCTGTGTGAATACATGAACGTGTGTATCAGTTGTTTTATTTTACCCTATTCTGGTGTGAATTTAATTATCTGTATATATATATATATGTATCTTCTATGTCTGTAGTATGGAGGGACTACAATTTTCATTTTGCTGGGAAACCCTGTGTTGTATAATGAGAAATAAATGAGCTTAATACCTTGAAGATGTAATATTTTCAGTGTGCAATTCTCTTTGTAATTGATTCTTTTCCAAGTGTTGTCTAGTGCCTGCCATGAAATGTTTCTGAAAATTTGTCCATAATGATTGTTCTCACAGAATAAAAAAGCAAATATGACACACAAGAAAAAAAATTCATAAAAATAATTAGTAAATTTCTTCCTCAAAATTCATGCATTTTAGTATAAAATATGTAGTATTATCTTTTCATAAAAGTCCTGTTTATGTGCATGCTTTTCTCAAATGTGCTTCATTTGCAGCTTGCATGAACCCTCTAGCTGTGTTAGCAACTATTAGCTAGCTTGCTTACTGCTTTGCTCGCTAAGCGCAGTCACTTATAAAATACAAACATGCAGTTTTTTTTTAAAGGCTTCAATCAGCAAATGATGATGCTGCAAGAAGCAAAATGCATGACACTCGCGACCTCAGTTACATGACATGAGCACAAAGAGTGAAGCCACATCACCAAGTGGAACAGAGTATCTGTCTGTCTGTCCTATCTATCTAAATGCAAATTACTTTTTTTTTTTTGCTGCAGTGATATTAAACACTGATAAACATAAGTGTGGTGCCTGTGGCTTGGACCAACATTAAGAAGGACACAGTGAGAAGTCCGTGTTGTAGATGGGCATGGGCGGGTGGATGGATGAGAGGATGCAGAAAAAGATGGAGGCACGGCATGCTCTTGGGGGGTGGGGAGACTTTGCAGTACCTGGTCCAAATAACGAGGAAGGCCAGCTGGGGCTTTTGGCAAACATATTTAGGACCTAGTGGCAGACCCTGAGCCCCCGAACTAATCCTGTTGCAGGTGATTATGTGGAGAGAATTTGAGAAATAGGAAGACTACACCCTTGCTCCCTTCCCCTATATCGTCTGTATGCTGCTGTGGAGGCATTTTATAAGACCATATATGTTTAAACAGACAAAATCTAAAGTGGGTAATTAATCCATTTGTCTGAATGAAAATCTAAAAAAGTACAGATAAACAACATAGCATTTCTTTTTACCATTATATTGCATGGCATCAAGGTCTTTATTTTGTCAGATTTTGTAGAAAATTCTTTTAGAATTCTTAAATAATGATTTTCATATGAATACAGTTAATTTTCACGGTCAGTGTCAAAGCACAAACACAAATGTTATTTTTCAAGCCCAACCATTATGTTGTATAAAAGAAAAAGGCTTCTTTTTTGTTTTGTTTTTAAATGCAACCACCAACTTACCAATGTCTCACCTTGAAGCTGAATAGGACTGGAAGCATTAGAAGCACGCATTTTCAAACCTATTTTTTTTTAAGCACCCACGCGCTGAAATCATCACCTGCTGTGTCAATCCATGTCTGTTCAAATTAGGTAATCAGGAGAGGACTGAAAGAGTCACATTTTTTGCCGTTTTGTCAGGAATGACTGACCTACTTTGGGTCAAAGGGACTTAAAATTGTAATGTGAGCACTTTAAAGTGTTTAATTTAGATTTATTTTGACGGTAGGATGCAGGTGTGCAGATGCATGGATAAATTTAAGCTCTCCATTTTCCAGCCTGGCTTCTGCCTCAGTCTTCAATTATACAAAGCAAACAGTAATGCAGACCCCAGAGAGAGCATGGTATAGTAACCCATCACGACGGGGAAATGCAGGTGCCGGTACTGATTCTCCAAAATTCACACCTGCATGAAGGAAAAGATGTCACAAATAATGACATCTTCTTCAAACTTCTGTACAAAACTCATCATACAGAGCAGATACATCTTGATTATGTGACAATGTGACTTTGCAGCTCCTTCAAACAGAACAAACCTATCATTAAGATTTCAGTCTTGAACTATATAAAGATGGGCTGGCAATTATAAGCAATTAGCAGAAACTATCGAATTAGCACAGTCTTTTTGTGTGGGTTGCAGTACTTTTCAACAAAATCAAGGCACGCCATTTAAGCCCCAGGGGGGCCTAAAATTACTTCTTTTCAGGTTACCTAAAGATATTCAAAAGGCAAATGACAAAATGGTCTTTTTTTCCTTCTCCTATTCTCTTTGTCTCTGTTGCTAGTTGAGTGGCAGGTACAGCTTGTGACAAACAGGGCTTGTAACATGCTCTAAATCTGTCAGGGCTGATTGCACTGGCCTCATTTGACTAACGGCTACATTGAAAAAAAAAAAAAAAAAAACACACATTCAGACACCATGCCCAGTTGATGATGAGATTATGAGCCAAAATGTGTGATTAAATCGACTTGGCCTCCCACAGCCATATGGGCTTTTACTGGATTGTACAGTAACTTTTCCATAGGGTCCTAATCCTGCAGTGGATTATATACAGTATTTGTGCTGTGTTGACATTTCAGTAGACGCAGCTACAATGACGATATCTCTATTTGCAAATACGATGGATTCATCATCATTACAGATTATATCATGTCTGCCAAAGCTGACGTTTCTATCTCTGACAGCTAAACAAAGAGATGTATTGCATTTTATGGATAAGTTTTTGTCTAATCAGCACACTGTGTTAAATCAAATCTTATTTATCTTTATGTTCATATGTATCCTCATACATGTATCCAGTGTTGGAGGTATAATTTGTTGGAGATATGTTGGTATGCTGAAGCAGCTTTCAATAATGCCCCACCAATGTAATGTACGTTTTCCTGTTCAGTTCTCTATTCAGCTTCATCCTACAGCAGCTTCGCCCTTCTTCTCTTTTTCTAGGTTTGCTTAATATATTGTAGTTTGTTTTTTGTATGCATGGATCATCACACACAAGGCAAGTGAAAACTAGCATTAGCAGTTAGTGCTACTTTTAAACAGACATGCACTCATGCAAGAGAGCTGCAACGATTACCCAGTCAATCAGTTAGTCCATTGGTTCCCAACCTGGGGTCTGGGCCTCCCTCATGGGGGCAACTAAAATCACAGTGAGTCTGTCTGAGGCTTTGTCTCCTCTGATCCATGCTGATAATCTGTATTATTGAGTTAAATATGTTTAAGATAAATCGTTGTGTTTCACCTCTTTTGTTACCACTGCTATGGGCAAGAACAACAAGTAAATGACTAAATCCTGAATCTTGATATATTTCCGTCACACTCTTCATTATTTAAAAATAGATTTTTAGAGTTAAGAGTTTTACACATTATACTCACGAAGAATCTCTGGATTCTCTCCTTCCAGTTACTGTCTGTGGCCCAGATCATGAACATAATAGTTTCAACTTCTCGTTAAATTTCCATTTTGACTGGACAGAGCACTCCCTTCCAAGAAGATAATACAATTCAACACAATAAAAAATATTATCAAATGATCTCAAAGTTTGCTGGCCTTTAGACTGTTTATTTATGAGTTTTATGGAAAATGGCAGAGTTAGAGAAGATAGAAAATCAGAAAATAGAACTATCTAAAAAAAGGCCTCGTGTCTACTAAAATGTGGGATCTGGCAGGAATGGCAGGGTGTGTGCGGTGGGGTCAGTCTTGCCACTTTGACACACAGCCACATATCATTCTTCCTGGAAGTAGCTTAACCAGCTAAACTCGCTCCCAAGCTAGCTGTCACTCCACTCAGCAGAAATAATCTTCTCCAGACCTCAGCCAACCAAAACTCTCTGCCAAAGCATTTTACTCTCAGTGCTATTAGAGGATTTAGTTACGCGACTGTTTGACTTAATTTTTTTTGGCACTTGTCCTTTTATCTTCCTTTTGTCTTGTCTGTCAAACCCCCTCTCAAATCATACTTTACTCAAATTTAATCGATCTTGGGGTAGTATGAGGAAATATAATGAGATTTACAAATGCACCCAATGAGATTTTACCAGAAATGCTGCATGGAGCATGCCGTCCGCCCGAGGGGGTGAATGACATAATCCAAAAAGATTGTTGTGCACAATCCATCGCATGTGCTGTCTACTTTGTTGATGTTTATTGTTTTACTTGGCTTTCCAATTCACTTTTACATTCAATAATGTTCAGACTGTTTTGCCCCTATTTTCTGTTTCACTGGGAACCACAAGCGTTGGGTGAGCAGGTTTTTGCCTTCCGATGATATGATAGTCACATGAAGAGATTGATCGTGATGGATGAGATTGTGTCCCACTCCACCCGTCATATCTGATGCTTTTTAGGGAGGAAGAAAGAGAACGCGTAGCATCCAGCAGACACACAGGGCCTCTCATAACAAGACAAAGTGGGAAAATGTAGAGGATTTATATAAAAAGGATTAGTCTTGGCTGGTAATACATTTGGTCATTTTGCTTCATGAGGATTCTAAAATTAAAGCTTCATATGACATCTCATGGATTCAGAATTCATTTTGAGGCATTTATTTCAGCCTCTGCCTCTTTCTATCCTCCTCCCTCTGTCTTTCTCTCACAGAGCCAAAGGGTCAGTGATTAAATGATGTATTCTGTGGGATGCTGCAGCCAGGTGGTGTACAGCAGATCTGTTGTGTTAGTCTTGCAGACACGGTGGTACCCATGGCAAGCCTCCGCTGCAGGAGTGGCCTCAGCTGCTGTGTTCCCATTTATTTATTGTCATCTATTGGACATCTATTTGTTCAGTTTTCCACAAAACATAAACTGGTTTAATTGCTACAACCTCCACCAGCTTCCCAGACTCCCCTCTTTGACATCCAACCCATGGTAATATCCTGCTGTACAGCTTTGGTTATAAAGAAAGATTCTACACTACAACATACATTCTAGGACAGGAGTTAATTAATTTCTAATACTGGCTATCAAATATTCTACTCTACTTCCATTTATTATAAAGACGTGTCTTAAAAAATATATTTGAAGCTGCTTTAAGGCAGTAATTTTGTACCTTTAAACCAACAATCAAAACCACAAACGGTCTCGTTATGATTAGTGGGCTGCATCCTGTAAACTACTGCACTTACAGGTCAGTACAACTTTTAAGTACATCCTTTTAGAGGGTTCTATTGTGCTTTTACTTCTCTAGATGTGACAGCTATAACTCCTAGTTGCTTTGATTAAGATTTTTCATACGAAATGTATTAGCAGTTTATAAAAGAAACTGTATTGTTCTAGATCAGTCATTCCCAAAGACTTTTATTTGAGAATTTTATTTGAGTCCCCAAATAAATACAACCAGGAAATTCAGCAAATACAAGATGTATATCTGCAGAAGACGTGAAAACCTGTTTTACCGATGAGAGGAAAAAACAAGAGCCTGTTTATTTAATCTAAATTCACTTATTTTGTCTCATTTATGAAGTAGGCTAAAATGTCCTAGTTGTTTTCCTGCTAAAAAAAAAAGCCTGAATTAATTTCTGTTTCATTTCTTAAGTTTTAACATGTGTATATGTTTTCGATAAAGCAGCAAGATAATATAGTGTGATGTGGGGATGGCAGTAAAAGTGGTCAGGAATGTTCATTTATGCACGAGTGAACTCTTCCCAGAATTTGTTGATAAGGTTTACTGTGACTTGAGTTTGTCATTTTTAAAAAGTGGAGAGGAAAAAAGAGGTGATAACTCATCAGTAATGACACTCATCAAGTAATATAAAGCTGCAACAAGTAGCAGATTAATCAATTAGGCAACTGGAGGGAAAATAATCAGCAACTTCTTTGAGCAGTGACTAATTATTTCAGTCATTTTTCAAGCAGAACTACTTTTACTTCACTTCTAAGACATTTTGCAAAAAGAAGACTTGAAAAAAGATTTGAATTGAGAAGAACTGATTGGCCAGTCTGATACTGTACACTATCACCAGGCTAATGCTTTCTGATACTGTTTGAACTTTGTTTACATCAGTAATGCTGGTAAACAGACCTTTATTTTTTAAAATTATATCTACAAAGTCATAAATGTTCAAGTTTTGTACAAAAATGATCTTTTGGAGATTCACAGTGAATACTTTTCCAGTATAACCCTAACATTTTTAACCTGATTTTAACCCATTAAAATCAGTTTATATACACTCATCCTCACCAAAACAAACGATAATGATTCATGATCACAGAGTTTAAGAGGTCACAGAGTTGTGGCCTCCTGAGAGGCCTACAAAGTCGAGTACTATTTTTAATTGAGGACAAAAATGTGTCTTTTTAAATAGTTTTGTATACAGACGTGTATAAATTGTGACTGAATCTAATTTTGATTACAACATATCAGCCAAAGTCTTGGGGACCCCTGTGATTTCTGGCGCCCCCCTTGGAGGTGCCCAGACCCCAGGTTGGGAACCAGTGCACTAGAATACTCATTTATTCTCAAATTTTTAATATTTTGAGTTGAATTTTGATTTTCAGGTTCAATGTGATTTAAATTATCTTTCAGCACAATCAAGTTCTCACCTGCAAAAAGCCACCAGCCCGCCTTTAGAGAGGGCAACGTCAACCTTAATATGTGACGTCTCCCGGTGCCAGAACGTGACATGCAGTCACAGAAGACTGCATGTAAAGAGTAGTTAAAGCTGCTACATGGAGTTTTTAACTGGTTATTAAACAGTCTCAGTTTTATACTGAGCCTCTATATGACCTACAAAAGCAAACAAGACCATCAGGAAAAAGACTGGCTGTTTCTATATAGTTATTCTTAATGCCTGCAAATAAAAAAGATGTTGGGAGACTCACAATCCTGCTGAACGGCATAGCAAACAATTTTCAATCTTAATTTGCAGCTATGATACCTTTTTAACATTCACCATCTTGTTTAGAATTTAATTTAATTTCAGTGCTTCAATTTTGCTCTTTAAACAATCGTGGCTGAGTTCAGTATTTTCACCTGTACCATCTTCAGAGTCTTACCATACACTAATGATTCACTTGAACTCTCCCAGACTGGAGCTGCCCTGACAGTTTTGTTTGAAGGCTTTTGATTTACTGTGGAACATGCGTCCTCTCAGGCTGCTTTTATGGTTTAGGTGCATGTATGTCAGCAGGTGTTTTTATTCATCATGTTGTGCTTTTTTACTGTCATGTCTTGCCACATGAGATTGAGACATTGCCTGATAGCCTATCACATGCATGCGTGTTTATGGAGATGTTGCAGGGAGGAATGTGTGAATGATTTATGCTACAGTCTACTCCTCAGGCAAACATTTCCATATAGTGTAATGGTGATGCCTGTTGAAAATATAGAGGACAGTAGATATTAGATCATATGATCTGCTTTATCTAAAAGCCTTGCTGAAAATTATGTATAGCCTTTACAGAGAGGAGGTGGCAACAGATTTCTTTGACATTACTCCGTTCCTCAATAGATCAGCAGTCAGATATCTTGAGATAGATTATGTGCAAAGGCACCAATGAGCAGCAACACATAATTAGCTGAGTAAGATAAAAGTACTGTTAACTCATGAAGACACTCCTCTGAATCACTGTCAAATGAAGTGCAATAATAATATCTGATTTTTATTGGCATATATATTTAATACATTTTCCTTCCACTGCTTTTGATATGTAACTCACCAGGCTGAAGAAGGAAGAAAAACTGAGAGTTTTCTTAGATTTACTGGAAAATTGAGCTGGAGAGCTCCCAAATTGGACCACATGAAAGCACAAAGCAAATCTTTGTAGCTACTGTACCTTGTGTAAAAGTTGTTTTTTAAAGCCCTAGAGTGTGTCATTATGGCTAATTTCGCAGCAATATTTTAATGAGAAATTTACACAAACGCTGTTGCTTTTTATAAAGCTGTTGCATTTCCAAATACTATATGTGCTAAGGTGCCAAATGGCGTTTCTCTTTGCCTGTAGGTATAACCTACAATTTTCTTTCTTGTCTCCATAACTGGCAACATAATGGTAGAGATGCTCCCTGTTTCAGCTCTGTGTATCTCTAAGCGTGCAGCTGCCGCCGCCCTGCAAGCACCAAATAATCCTGCATTCTGGCAAAGCACTATAGCCTAAAATAATGGGCAGCACATTATCTTAGCTAACAACATATTTCCTTGTCAAGGGCAATTTGGCAATAGGCTTGATGTTTAAGGACTCATAATCATTCAAATAGCATCAGCTAAACACCCCTTCACGAATGTGCAAGCATGCGCACACACACACACATACACACACGTGTATACTACAGCACACAGCGTGGTCTGTGATTGATTAGCACAGTGGCACTGGTACAATAGCTCGGAGGGGGTGCGATCCTTAAATAGAAGGTTTGAAGGAAGAGCAAGGCAAGCCAAGAATTCTGATCAGCTGCAAGAAAACTGTTCTGGATGGTGTTCAAGTACTAACACAATCCTCACAAGTAAAAAAAAAGAACTTGTTTTCTTCTTCTTCTTCTTCTGCACATAAGCTTGTATCTTACCTGACAATGTCTATATGGCCAGAGTTTCTGTCTGGGTAGAGATGGGACTTATCAATCATTACTTTTGAATGATATTTATCAATACTCTAATCAATATGTATTAATAATTTTACAAATAAAAGAAGCAAATGTTGTAAAGGCAATTTTTATTTTATTTTTTTTTAATATCAGAAAAGCTCATTTAAAAAACAACAACAAAGGCCCAGTTTCCTAAAAAGCAGACATGTACAAACAGCATTTGGATTTGGCAGCTCTCCGACATTGTTTTGTCAAAAATTCAAAAGAGAGAGCAAAAGATTTCTTTCAGAAATAGGCATATTTTCTTTCTGTGGAGAATCTACAGGATCAGCCAGTCAGAAGAGAAATCACAAGTTTGGTGCTGAGATTGAAAGTTAGTAACAATGGATTGTGATGATTGTGAAGTTTTTGAGCACTAGTAGCGCAGTGGAGCCATGTTTTTACCTTTTGTTTGTGGATGCACATGCATATGCTGATGTGACAATGTATGGGCAGCATGAGTCATAGAACACGACAACACATCAACAAAATTAAGTAATATGTCAACGAAAGTAGAGAAGAAGACTGCTTTTAAGTATAAATAGATGGGAAAAACAGGTCACTCAGTACAGTCAGCACAGGTCACAGTAGAGTGTAGATCCCCACCAGGCAACACGTGGTGAAGCACCTTCTGCAATGCCACCACAACTGCCAGATGCAACCAGCAGAGATACACAAAGTTTCGCCAATACCAATATGACCCCTCCAAGCGTTCCCTAACTGAAACAAGATTTCAAAGTGAAGCAGCTGTTCATCACTTGCAGTGTTTCGCAGCTGGTTAAGAATGAGAAGTCAGCTGTCAATGGTCGCAGTCATATGTTTCCACCAACCAGTGAGGTCGAAAGCTTAACATTATGATGTCACAGTGAAGTTGACCTTTGACCTTTTGGATGTAAAATGTCATCACTTCATCATTTTATCCAGCATATGAAATCTTGAATTATGGCCAAAAAGATGTTTAGCAAGGTCACAGTGACCTTGTCTTTCACCACCAAAATCCAATTAGTTCATCCTTGAGTTCAAGAGGATATTCGTGTCATGATATTCGTGAAGACATTCCTTACAGGTGTTCCTCCAATACGTGATAATAATTAATTAATTCTCAAATAGTGCAAACATATGATGATCTTATACAATGACAATGCATTGCTGTGGATTCAACTATATAAAGTAGGGCTGGGTAATACACAAAGCCAAATATTATAATATCTTTAACCTAATATATACATGTAGCGACAATATTGTAGGGTTGACAATTGGTGCTTTCATAAAATACTGACACAATGAGATTTTTGACAGTCATTAGTAATGTGGATATAATGACTACAGTAAGTGGGTACGCAGCAACTTTTACAACCAGTAAAAGACAGCATTAATGCCTTATCATAATATAACAATGTCCAAAATCTACAACATATCAATATCTAGTCTCCTATCGCAATATCGATATAAAATCAATACATTGTCCAGGGCAACTAAGTATAAATAATAAAGCCAGAAGAAAATAAAACACTAAATAAAAGCCAGACTAAATAAAGGGGTCTTTAGTTTATGTTTTAAAATATCAACATTTTCAGCTCCTCTTAGATAGGCTGTTTCAGTGGCTTGGGGCGTAATGGCTGAAAGCAGCATCACCAAATGTTTTGCTTTGTTTTGGTGAATAACACACATAATGTAAACATAACTTTTATTTGCTTACAAGAAAACCCCCCAGGGCAGTATCAGATGGTCTCCATTCCCAACACCCTTACTACCATAAATCTTTTCTTTTCATTTTTGGAGGAAAATATTACTTTTCCAAGTGAAAAGTGACACATTTATTCAAATGACAGGCAGCATAATTTTGTTTTCAAAACAAAGATTTAACAGATGTTCAGTTTCTGCTTTTCTACCAGTCCCACAAACAAATCAACCTACCCATTACCTGTTAGCTGATAGCAGAAAAACACAACCATCGAAAGCTACAACAAGTTTTAACAGGTTATGAAACCATCTCAATTTAATACTGATACCTCTGTATGACCTGCATAAGCAAACAAAGGAGAAGATTAACTATTTCTATAAAGTTATGCCTGCCACCGGGTTGGACTCTCCTGGAAATCAGATGATAGGAGCCTGTGTTTACATTTTCCCTGTCAAAGTTATCGTGGTTAGTGAATCAGTCCGTTAAAATGCAAGAAGGGGGTATTTTTCTTTATTTTTATTTTAGATTTGATGTTATATTTTGTGGTTATTAGGGTGGATACGCGACCACTTTTGTCAAAAACGGCCAAAATGAACAAAATATAAAAGTCTCTTGAAGTAGCTTTAACCCTCTCTGGTACTGCATTGCCTCTAAATAACATACCCATATTCTGCCCTTAACACTCTCACAATACATCCTAAATTATGGCGTAATACTTAAAAAAAGAGGCAGGACCTTAAGGAAACTAACAGCAGTGTTTGTCTGTTCTACAGTGGTACAATTCTGCCTACAAGTAACATCCAGACAAAAAAATTTACCTTTAAGGTAACACACCCTTTGTTTAAAATGTTGTACCAACTGGCATCACAATGCGTATCACAGAGGGTGAAAGAGGCATTATGGTAAGAAGTGGTCACACAATCTCTAGGCTATTATATGATTAACATTTGGCACAGTTACATATAATGCATATGTATAAGACATTCCTTGAACAAAGTACAGGCTACTCGTGTGATTTTACAGAAAACTGCTTGGACAAGTGGAAAATCGCATATCTCCTCCCAGCGACTCCCTCTCCTCCCCTCAGTCATCCACCATTAGGCTTGCACAGTAGCAAAACCTGTTGGCAGTCTAAGCCATGCTGCTACCTGCTGAAATGTAACTAAGACAAAGCTCCTTTATCTGCCCTGCTAGTCTGCTGTCCTCAGCACACAATTTACTATTCAGTCATTTAACAGATGCTCTTATCCAGACAGAGACATAATGAGCACATTCAAATATGGAGGTGCCTGAGACGGCCTCATATTTCCAGCGTGTCCTCCCAACTTTGTCAGATGTGAAGGACGTAGGTCAGCGGTGGTGGAGGTCACAGGAGGCCTGTCTGGATGGCAGCAGACTGGAGAGATTGCTTACTTTATGACTCCCACTTTGGATTTCTGTGCCTCCCCGTCTCTCCCTGCGCCTCTCGCTCACTCTTGTTCTCACTGGATTTCTCATTTCCTATGTTTTTTCTACCTGCATGCCACATTACATTTTGAAGGTGAATCCCATAAATACTGAAATTACTTTGGAGGATAAATTACTCAGGAGGGCATTTTTTTTGGACTGATTACCATTGCATGGAGCCCCCAGCTTCATTTTGCATTGACAACGTCTACCACTGGAAATTCTTATAGCAACTTCATACATTCTGACAAGGCTAACAGTCTAATTTTCTTTAAAGAAATATTGGCTTAAAACAAAGGACAAATGAAGGGACTGAGAAATGTGCTGATTTATTTAATCCCTTTGAAATGTATATCATTTTCAGATTTGTTCCCCACGTCTCACATTTGTAATTCCGTCTCAATTTTTATCTAAGAAAACAGGCCTGGGAAATTAATCTCCTGAAGACTCTTGACAGGGTCATGTCCAGACCCACAGACACTCCCAGCAGGTGCTCACTTCTGTGTCTGTATGCAACTTTGTGTGCAGTGTATGTGTGAGTGCATGAACAGTTTGTCTGTCTTTAAATATGTATGAATGTGTTAACCACGGTTAGTCTTCAGTATTACATTTCACAGTCAGTGTATTTCAGTTCACTCTGCTCTTAGTATAAAGG
>JAJHUR010096737.1:0-11946 GCA_027495735.1 Lutjanus campechanus
ATCTCTTAAAAACACTATCAAGAGCATATTTGATGGCAAGTTGGTGCTAAAACATTTGAAAAAGAAGAAAGAAGTTGTATATATTCTATTAACACATGAGCTGTACTCAGGTTTTTTATTTATAGTGTCACCTGTAGATTATAAGTGGCACAACAGTTTGTGCCTTATAGGAGCATTTTTATTGTCAGAAATGAATAAAAATAAAGAAAAATTGATATTTGAATCAGCTGCGTGTGTGTTATTTTCTGTGTTAATGCAGCACACACACACACACACACACACACACACACACACACACACACACACACAAAGGCGCTGAAAGTGTGCTGACGGTGCTTTCCTGGTGTGCCTGTCAGAGTGAGTCAGACAACAGATACAGGTTGCACCCATCTATATATTATACACACACGCACAAACACACACACACAGTGCGTGTAAAGAAGGTTGTGGGAGGTGACAGTGCTGCAGACACTCTGGAGTCTCTGGATACTAATAACACACCGCTGACACAGAGAGAGACGGGTGTACACTGCTTTCATGTGGCACACAGTTGGAAAGGGGCGGAGAGATGTGTGTGTGGGTGTGTGTGCGTGTGTTTGTGTGTATGTGTGTGTGTGCGTGTGACAAACAAAATGCTCTCCACTCTCTTAACCAACCAAACCCACAGGTTATCCAACAAAAAGAGGGCGTGACGAAGAAGAAAAACAGACACTTTAGACCCAAATATCTTAGAATACTTAGAATAACTCTCTGTATGACTTTGTAGGAGATGTTGTGGTAATTTAAAGAAATTCAGTATATTGTGAAATACTTTTAATCCCTTTCTTGCCCAGAGTTAGATAAGAGTATTGATACCATTCTCATGTCTCTACGGCAAATATGATCCTACAGCCAGCTGCTGGTTAGCTTACCGTAACCTAAGGACCGGAAACAGAAGGAAACAGCTTAGCTCTGTATGAAGGCAGTAAAATCCACCTACTAGGTCCATTTTACACTTCGTTGTTTGAGATACAGTGTGTTAATTACTTCAGTTCAGATCTGTTTCAGAGGTTACCCCTCTAACACAAAACTGTTTCAGTAATGTAGCTGCAATGTAATTTCGTCCCCAGCACATTATCGTTAAATAAATCGTCAGTATGTTCTCCCAATGTCTCATCACTTTTTATGTTGAGACAGCATCACTTTATACCGCTGGGATGTTGTATGCAACATCCCCATAATGACAGGGTTGTTGCCGTAACATCCCTGCAAAGTAACGTTTTAAGTGTAATGGCGCAGGAATATTGCTGCAAGGTACTGTTGCATTAAGTGTAGTGTCACTAGCGCCACTGCAAAGAAACAGTTTGAGGTGTAATGGTGCAGGAACGTCACAATATCATGAATGAATGAATGTCACATAAACATTGCTGCAACATACTGATGTCATGGCTAATTCATGGCACAATTCAAATGGGGACACAAAATTATTTCTCTCTCGCCATTGACTACCATTCATATTTTTTTCTGAAGTGCGGTCTGATGAGGCACACTGGAAGGAGAGAGACTTCCCCTCTAAATTTCCAAAAATATTTCCATTTAAATTATGAAGACATCTCATACAGAGTCAGTCAGTATATATTTACCCTGGCTAAGCACAAACACTGGAGGCAGGGCAAAGCAGCTAGCCTGTCTCTGTCTACAGGTCAGAAATAATTACCTGTTGCTGGTGGTGCTGTTTCTTGACAAACAACAGTTTAACAATCTTCCCAGCACTTTCTGTGCGGTGTATCCAGCTGTATGGGTTGCCAAATGGGTCAGTGAGCACAAGTTGGTTTTGGCCTCTGTACAGGCGTGATTGTGCCAAATCTCATTGTGATGTCAAGACTTTGGGAAGCTGCGCACAGTCATTACACCTGGCTGTTGTTTGCCAACAAAGAGTTCCAGCGTGTAAATCCTCCCAAGACCTCAAATTAATAATTTCTCTTTAAGAGTTGCATTTTACAAGCTCAGCAATCAGCCTCATCTTTAGCCACCATTTTTCAATCTGGTGTTGAATCCAAAATGCTTCCTCACATTACATCTCATTACTTTCCTGCTGGTACTTCAAGGCTCAGGCAACTTGTTATGCTTTTACACTAAGAATTTTGAATTTGAAGATAATTTTTAGCCTGACTATATTGTCTTTCCCCACAGCCCTCACATCTTGGAAATGGCAGCATGGGTCTGATGGTCAGTCCACCACTTTGGTCAAGTCTGAAATATCTCAACAACAGACATTCGTGTTCCTCAGAGGATGAATTCTACTGTTGGATAGATAGATATAAAATTTGTACGCAGATTCAAACCTCCCTCAGCAAAAATGACAAAACTCCAATGTGTTCAATGCTCTACTAAAAAACTAGTAACTTTCCTATCTGTTATATAGTATATCCTATAAAACTAACATGCAAAGCTAAGACGGTGAAAGTGGTGTAATCATTGTACCTGCTTAAAATCAACATGTTAGTGTTGTCATTGTGAACATACTAACATGCTGGTGTTAGCATATAGCCAGCCAAAGTCCCTCCCCTTCCAGTGAATCACCATGGGACCTTATTTCCAAAAAAATAAGTATGGTAGATAATGGACCGACCTTTTTAAAAATACTGTTTAAATTGTGCCACCAATTACACATTCATCAATTTAAAAGATTATTTTACAAGTCAAGAAAGTTGCAGTTTGTTGTAAAACTGTTCAAGTGTCAGACTGTGAAGATATGTAATTCAAAAGACGTTGCTCAACATCATGACTTTCTCCCTTCAAAAGCTAACGTTAGCCGCTGAAGCTAAGATAACTGTGTGTTTCATAGCAGGATGCAGTCACACAAGCATGGATGTTGCTCATTCTTTTGCTTAAAAAGAGCAGGAGTTGTTGGATAAACCACTTCAGGTAAGATTATGTTACAGGGGACAGCAGTGATGGTACTGGTGACATATATTGTGTGAGACAAGTGCTGAGCAGTTTCACACAAAACATGGTATTAATGGTGACTACCATTAATTTTTTTCCAAACTAAGGTCTCATGAGGCGCAGTGGAAGCGGAGGGACTTTGCCTCTCTTTTTTGGTACAAAAAGGAAGCCCTAGTGTATTGCTATATACAAATTGCCAGGTTTGTGTGTGGGCCTTTTCTCCATAAATAGGACTGTAGAGGCCATCAAAAAGGTAGTTTAAAAGTCTAGTGTACAAAAAATGTGACTTACAGTAGGTAAAGGCAAACAGACATCCGCATTATCTTATCGTGTTCTCCTGAACCTACAAGTGTGCAGGGTGTGGAGCCTAAAACACAGATCCACTAGGACACCTTCCATGTTTGTTTAGGCTCTTACCTTCCTGTGCTGAGCCCTCAGCTTCCAGGTGTCAGAGAGGAATGTATCTGAACATCACAGGGAGACAGACAGAGAGACTTGTAGCAACCTGTGACTGGTACGCCACAGGAAAAACAGTTTTCACCAAAGTCATTGTACGTTTGTGGCTGACAGATTATGGTTTTAAGAAACTGTATCTTATATTCATGCAACTGACAACAACGTGAATCCAAAGACAAACACGCCGGATGAGTTTGTGATTCCCTCTTTTTCATGAGAATTCCCGTGACTCTTATGAATCTCATGACTTGTCCAGAGTGTTTAGTCACTTTCTGCTCGAGCATGTGGAGAAAATGAATTCTTGATCATTTATTTTTATCGCCATGAGAAGTTCGGAAGGTGAGCTGAGGTGACAGTTTTGCACTCCTGCTCTTTGGCATTCGCAGGGTGAGACAAGGTGATGACATCAGCTGCTGCGAGCCGAGCTGAGAGGAAAACTCAGCAGCGGAAGAAAAGTTTATAACAGTGTCATGAAAGATTTGGAGCTGACGTTACTTTCCTTTCCCTGCCTCCAGCTATGATCTGCACACTGCGCTCGGACTGATGTGTGTTTTTGAAAGCCGATAGTAAAACCAACACCTGTATTGTTTTATCAGCTCACATAGGAATGCTGATAGGGGATACATGGTGAGAGTATGAAACATCAAATTTTGTAAAATAATCTGAAGCAGCTTGTAGACCATTATGAGGACATTAAAAAACTACAAAAACACACAGCATGAGTTAAGTGACGGCGACGCTTTCAGACATGTGAAGTACTCATTTTACACATGAAAGGTAACTCAGTAATACAATTTGGCTCCACTTCCATACATTATCAAAGTGACAAGACAATTCCTTGAACTTATAGCTAAAATCAAACATTGAACATGAATAAACTTAGTTTTATCATTGCAATGGCAGTCTATGACCCATATAATAGTGACATCTGCAAGCTAGTTCATGCAGTCAACTCGAGCTGTAGTTCATATACCAAACGCACCCTTCTAATCTGGCGGCCTATTTAAACCCCTCAAACCTCCCATCTCTCCCTCTGCCTGTCAGTGCCATTGCTGCCTTGCATCAGTGTCACTGCTTGTTCATCCCCCCCCCCCCATCATCCACCTGCAGGCTCCGACAGGGGGTCCAAGATATGTGTTGATCACTCCTCAATATCTCTATGTAAACATAATCTGTAAGGAGTGATGAGGTCGGAGCCTAGACGCCAAACTCTAACTATGTCATTTTTGCATCTGTAAAATACAAGCATGGGTCATCCATTAATCGGAAGATCGGTGCTTTGATCCCCAGCTCCCTCAGCTGCATGTTTAAGTTTCCTTTTTGTTTTGTTTTTCTTTCTTTATTCAAGTATTTATATTGAATAGTCAGAGAAGTGAGCAAACAAAGCATTATCACACACTCACTTGTCATACATACATATTTTGACAGTGAGCAACATGATTACTAATATCAGCCACATATATCGGTCTAACTGCATACATACATACATACAAACCCTCTCTCTCTCTCTCTCTCTCTCTCTCACACACACACACACACACAACAAGCAGAGCTCTGTAGTGTCTCAGTCGCATTTAAAAACTAAGCGCGTGTGTGTTTTCGCGCAGCATGGGTCAAGTTTAACAAGCAAATATAAAGTGACCCCCACTGTTTACAACTTGTTTTAATTAATGTGTTTTTTTCTCCATGTCTCTCTCTCTCTTTCTCAATATGTCTCATTCTATGAATCTCTCTCTGCTTTCTACTCTCTAGGGGGTCACATGCTGTCATCTGCCCAGTAGCAAGTTGTGAAGTCTTCCATTTTATAGTTTTTACATTTTTGTCCTCACGCAAGCTCTTGAATTTTGCCCCTCCATTTCCTTATTTGTTTTCCACATGCTTGGTGTTTATTTTTCTACATAAACTGTAATGTATGTACTTATCCCCAGTCCACAGTGGAGATCGTATTCCTCTCACCTCCTTTGACATTTCTATGTTAGAAAGCATGGGGGATAGCTGCTTATAATGAACACTATACGCTGTAAAAATAAACAAACAAACAAACAAAAAATGTTTTTAAAAGTGGAGAAAACTCCAAATTTCAAGGCATCTTGCTTCCATAGATTTTTTAGTTTTGAGCTCAACTCATATTCTTACACCTTGAAAAAGTGTTCTGTTGAGATAGTTTATTTTTCCTCTTTAAATAAACTTAAATCTTTTAGAAATGTAGAAATTGTTGAGTAAAAGTGAATAATGGCTAATAATTTAACTTTTTACTTTTCAGTTGCAGCCATTTAAGTTTCAAGCACCCAAATAATGAAAAATCATGCTCACAGCTCACAAAGATTCAAGTTTATCTAAAGAAGAAAAGTAAATTATCTTAAAAGATTACATGTCAGGAAAACTTAAACCCCAAAATCTAATAAAGGCAGATGCCTTAGAATGATGTTTTCTCAAGAGTATTTCTGAACATCTTGAACAAAATCATTTGTTTTTGATACAAATAAAAGTCATTTTTATTCTTCCTGCTGTTGCTCACGGACCATGTTAAATTAAAGTCTATTAAATTCCTATTACAGCGTATCTGCAGGCCTTGAAAAGTCTGGAAAAGCATAAAATATTGTTCCCAAAAAGGCCTTGGCCTTCGCATTTTTCAAAAATCCATTCTTTTGCTTTCTGTAGGCAGTAATGTCAGTAATTAGTTGTTAGAAATGTTACAAAAGTAGGGTTGTTGTGACAGTGGACAAAGGGCTGCAGGAGACTGTTGAGTTCTTTTTTGTTGGGCTTCAGGCAGCATCATCAGACCTAAAGCAAACCACTGATACCTGCAGGAAGAGAAGATTTTAGCACATTTTAAATGGCTGATCAATCCATCAAGGTTAAAGTTGTGTTATTTTAATTAATATTTATTTATTAGTATCATTAGAAAATATTTTTATTTGTGCTGTACATGAATTTACATTAGAAGTTTTGCCTAATAATCAAAATCAAAATGTTCCTCTGTATCAGAAGGTGGCTGTACATCCATTAATTTGTCTACATGGTAAATATATACCAGCAGTCAGTTAGTTTATCTTAGCATTATGACTGTAAAGAGGAACAAAAAAAACAAACAAAACAGCCTAACTCTGTCTGAAGGTAATAAAATCTGCCAATCAGCACATCTAACCTTTACTAATTATCATGTTAGCCTGTATTTGTTTAATTTGTACAAAAAGCGAAGGGGAAAAATGACAATTCACTGTTACACTGGGGATTATGTGCACATCTATTTCTTCACTAAATATTGATATTTGCTGTTTGCAAGTATTAAAAACATATGATATCATAATTTAATGGCCACACAGTCCAATAATGTAATACATCAAAAGAGGTGATGAGGACCATCCAGGTTAAAATACACAATATACGTACATACTTAATGTATATTGCAAGTGAGGTTTAAATGAAACAAGACAGATGTAGTTCCTCATTAGACACATGACATGCACACACTGTCCAGGTTAAATATCCATCTGGCCTCCATTTGTAGGAGGCGGTGATCAAAATCACCTCCTCTGCTTGAGGATGTGATGAGTTCCAAAAACTCTCAGTTCATGGAAAAATGTCCCCGTTGAATACAATATGTGGATCGGCAGTTTGATTCATCCCATCTGTTATTCTTTTATTTTATGTTTTAAAATATTTTTTGGGGGGGCATTTTTTGCCTTTATTATAAAAATAGCCAAAGATAGACAGGAAATGGGGTAAATAGTGAGGGGACAACACACAGAAAACCATAACCTGAACCAGGCCCGCTGCGGAGGGCCGAAAGCCTCGGTACATGGGGCGCTATCGGCGCGCTCCACCTTGTGCTTTTATGTTCAATAATCCCACTGCAGAAGGTGCTTTTAGTTTTACCACAGGACAATGTAAGACAGGAACACCTGCTGGCATAAATGTCAGGGTGAAGTAACCGTTTCACCAGGATTCACCACATGTTGGACACACACACACACTCGCTGGTGAGATCGCAACCAAGTAGTCAAGGAATGAAAGAGCAGCCCTTCACCAAAGTGGTAAAGATGTGCCCAGAGATGGGCACTTTTTCAATTTTTAATTACTTTTGAGTATTTTGTAGTTTGTATTTTGCTGGGCAGAAAAAACAAAACAAAATGTAAATTGTAACAAAATACTTGAAGTAATGAAAATATGTTACTGAAGTAAAATTTTTGTCAAATAAGACACATTTTTAAACTTTAAACTGTAGGGAAAAAAACTTGTAAATAAATTAACTTGACATGTCCTGCCGGGTCCAACAACACAGTCATTGTGAACTACCGTATTTTATTTGTGTTCCTCACAACCAGTAGCTTGAGGAAAGAAGCTGCTTGTGTAATTGTGTTTGGTGCAAATTTTCCTTCAAATAAACATATGTAATTGAAACATGATCAGATATTCCAGCTAAGGCAAGTTTACTGAATTATACTAAAATACAACATGAGCAGAACTCATCTTTTTAGTGTCGGGGGGTTAAGGTCAGACCCTGTCACATTTTAAATATTCTAGGCCTTCTCTTATTTCAGGTTAATCACTGGCTGTTGATTAGATAAAATTCAAGTCAAAACTTGAAAACAGCGTGGAAAAACACAGCCAGTAAACTTCATTAAGATTGTAATCAAACAGTGTTGAGAGGGACTCGGAGAGTTTATTGTTGTGGCAGTTATCAGAGAAAAATATTCATCTGGATGGTCTGGCCAGTTACATGAACTGAGTGATTCTATAACCTACCATCAAAGCTTTAATTTGATTTCTTTATACATTTTCATGTTATTTTTGCACCAATAGTAGAATCCAACCAGTGGTGATAATTCCATGTCCATGTAAGTTATATTTTTTGCTGATTTTTCAGTTGAGAGTCATATATTGTTCTTGGGTTGAACTGTGGATTGTGTCAGTCGTGTGTTTTGTGTTGTTGATGTAACTTTTTTTTTTGTTGCAATTTACATAGATATGAATGTTTACAAGTTGAACCCTTGTTTTTTGAACAGTGATAATGTAGATGTTGATTATAGTAATAGAGGTAGATTGTTCCTAAGAGATGGTCATCTGTATTTCATAATATAAGTGAATGTCTGAGCAAGAAAAATTCTGGAAAGCACGAGGCAAGTCATGAGTTAGGTTTACATAATTATACATAAGTCAGGTATACATTAAATATTGACAGCAGTTTTGCCTCACATCTTTTAGCAAAGCTAATCATTTTCAAAAATTTCTTTTGGAAAAAGGAAAATCTTAGAGAGAAAAGTGGGACACGTGACAGCCCACTGTGTATGATATATCAAGCTGTAATACAAAAGTTAAAATGCAAGAATGATTTATTAATTAACCAACTCTACTCACAATACCAACTGACTTCACAGTCGTTTTACAAACAAATTCAATATGGTATTTCTGAGTTAATTTTTCTTCTAGTTTCAATATTCTCTATGAAGATTTTGTTTTCTTCTTTTGCATACTTTTTATTTTTGTTATGAAATATCATGAAATTAGATTTATTTATATTTGGGGAGAGTGCATTCACCTGAAACCATTTAAAATGGATATAAAATGGATGGAATCATAGTTTTTTATTTGCCTCTAGAATCAGTGTGCTAAAATATTAATGAGAAGGAACAATGACATGTGTCATCGGCAAAATAAAAAGGCAGTGCAGCCCACACAGCAGACCATAGGTAGATCATTCATGTATATCAAAAACAAGAGTGATCCAAGGATGGAACCCTGAGGTACCTCACAAAGTAAATTAGCTCTATTTGAAGTCTTAATAAAAACATACTTGTTAGGGATCGAGATGGTAAGCAAAGAAAGACACAAGTGGTTGTTTGAATTTATTATTTTTTTTACAAAAAGCCAATTTTTTTTTTTAAATCAAAATCATTCTGATGATAAATCTGGGGCCATAAAAGAGGTCAAGGTGACAGAACTTACTGACCTTACCGACTGAGACAAAAGGGGAGATATAAATAGTGACTGATGAGGTATCTCTAATACAAAGGGGGGACAGACTAAGACAAAACATTTTAACAAACCACAATAACTACAAAACAAGTCAGTGTGGTGTTACCTAATAATAACTAAAGAAAATAAGACTACTGAAACAATAATATCAAAACAGTTCTCTAAGAAATACTATCTACAAACACTGACCCTCCCCATGATGCAGGAGGGACATGGTGCAGTCCAGTTAGCAATCAGTGTTACTTAAGCAGGTGTGCAGCAGCAATCCCACAGGAACTGCCATTAAAAATGTATTAATGTATAAATACTATGAAAATTAAATCACTTAAGTTAATGAGACAGCATAGCACGATTTAGAAAGAAGGCTGTGTTGTCAAAAATGCTACATACATGTATGTTACATGAAATCAAAATGTGTCCACTTATTTATCTGTATGTGCATTTTGAGTGTGGTGCAGTAAATGAAACAAAGTATGACCACCATTGTTGTTATTCAGTGTGTGGCTGCCAGTGTGGCTGTCACAATACTGTCCTCTGTCCTTTAAATGATCAAGCAACTATTTTAGAGCAACACCATGAAAACCATATTTTTGTAATTTTGACATGTGGACGTGATCGACAGCGTCAAATGCTTTTGACAAGTCTAAAAATATGCCAAGCAAGAGTTTTTTTTTAATTGCCATTGTCTTATTTTTTGTGACATCACAACTCACATACATGGAGATTTTTAGTGAAGTCTGGGAAATCTTACATCTTGTGGTTTTTTACTTTTACATTTTTAGCTTTCTTGCATATTGACGGAATAGATATACTTTTAAGAATATGTCAGTACTTTGTTGATGTTTTTTTCATGAAGAAAACTTATGGGAAAAGTAATTATTCGAAGCAGAGTCTTTTCTTTTAAAATGCAATTCTGACGGTGGTGTAATAATTCCTCCTGTTCATACTGGTTCTCACACTACTATACTGTAGGAGATAAGGAAAAATATCCACAGTCCATGTTTGTGTGCGTGCATGTGTGAGGCCCTTTGCTTTCTCTTTTTTTTTTTTTCTTGTTGTTGTTGTTTTCCTCTTTTGCCCTCTTTTCAGCGGACGGTGTTGTGTTGCCATGTTCCCTCTGCCCCCCGACAGGCTTCCGTCAGTTCATTAGGACAGTACAACGTGTCTGAAGTCTGTGAAGCAAAGTATTCCATAAAACTCTCCGGTGTGAACTTCGCCACAGGCAACAGGATGCTGCTCCAAGTAGCGGATTAAAAAAGTCGGGGCCTACTGAAATTTCCACTGTCTGGCTTTTGATCCTCTGAGAAAAAGAAAATGATAAAACCTGTGTGAAATATAAATGATGAGGGCTACGAAGGACAGGAGAACAGTGTCCAAAAAGACAGCACTGTTTCTCCCAACACCATCAATGTGCTTCCTCAAAGAATGAGGGTTTCCCACAGATGTAAAGAAGTGATGTCATTTTATATTTCTGTGGTTCACTGATATCCGTGCAAAACGTTCAGGTTCCCTAATGTGTGTTTCCCATTAAAAAAAGATTGCATTCAACTGTCCACTGGATTTAGAGGAAGAGGAAGAAAGTGTCCCATGCAAGGCCGACAGTATTTCACCTGAATCTGTCCCCGACAGTGAAGCCACTTCACGTTCACGTACTGATGACTCATTCTTCACCTGACAGGGAATGTAGGTATGATTATAAAGGTAAAGGCCAACTTTAAGGTCACTTATACAATCATGCAGAGTACAATATTACAGTGACGACATGCACTGGTGGTTAACTGATGAGAGAAAGGAAAACCAGTGGTTGGTAAACAATACTCAGCTCTTGTTTTTTAGCTGCGTCATTGGACACAGAGCAATGGAACCACATAACAGGCTGTAAACTCCACAAACCAAGTGTAAAAATTACCACTAAACTAACTGTGATGGAAGCGGAGAAGAGTGATAGAAACGGAGCGCAGGTGACGTGCTGTCAGCCTGCTTGTGCTTGGTTTCGCCATTTACGGGCTCTGATTGTTATTTTAAGTGTCTGACAATGTTAGGGAAAGGATTACAACAATGAGAGACCTTTTTTGTAGAGTAAGATAAGTTTTGTTTATCCAGAAACAGCTGTTTTGTTTTTGTTTTTTTTGCTCTCGCCAAACTCACCAAACTCCCTTTGCAAAACTATAATTTTAAGATCATTGTCAGCTTCATTCAAACTTGACAAAACAAAATAAAACCCACCAAAAATATCATGGTTCATCTTGCCTTTGTTCCAACAATCACCATCTCTGGTTTAGTCTAAATAAATCCTTAATTCATGACATGATTTTATAACTGAACTATAGGAGGACAAACACTTTCACTTTCTCTGACAGTGTGAAAATCTGATGTTCTCACATCACAGGTGATAAAGAAAAGCATCAAAACCAGAGTCTAACTGGTAAAACATACTCATCCAGGCTGATTTAGGAATTTAGTGGAGCGTTCTGAACTAAATGTTAAAGAACAAATTGTCGAATATTTGTATTGTACAGCCAAATCTGATTTGACGGAAAAATAATCTTAGTTGGCAACAGCTAAGATTGCTGTTGCCAACCC
>JAJHUR010096738.1:0-31190 GCA_027495735.1 Lutjanus campechanus
TCTCAAGTGGTGAAAGCAATGGTAATCCATCTTCTCTCATTAACCGAAAGCATAAGAGACCAACACACACAAACACACATGGAAAAAGCATGAACCAATAGGAGAAAAGCACTAATCAAGTCCCCGAGGCTTTCATCCCTTCACTGTGGCTACATGGCATCATGGGCTCTCGTAATCAGATTGCAACCTTCATCTGAACCCAGCGTCAGCTTTTCACAGGATATGACCACTGCATGTTGGACTTTCAGAAGCTCTTTTGATTTAGTGGCTTTTTGTCGATAATGTGCACTGAAGCAAAGTGATTGATCTTGAGATTTTAATTATCATAATTCAGGCTCCATCTGCTCCCAGAGAGCCTTTATGTTCTTACATCCAAAAGCTGTTCTGAAAGGAAAATTTGAAAAATCTAAGTTAAGCCACACAGCTCTGACCACTGCAAAAAAAAAAAAAAAAGAATTACCATGATGAAAAGCCCACTTCACTACGATGTATGTAGATATTTCTGGCTCCGCAAGCACTTGAGAGCAGCACTGCTGTGTCCAAGTAACAAACAGCTGACAAGATATTATCCCATGCTCTTCAAAGTATTGCCCCCAACTAACATGACAGAATATGCATAAGAATGATAATCAACTCCAAGACCTCCAATTTATTTATATCACTAAACAAGATTAAATAAGTGATGATAAATGACTGAAAATAAAGGCATTCAAACTAGTCTGTGTTGCGTTGGAAACTCACGACTAACTGTTACTGTGTTATGTTGAAAAGGACAAACAAATGCTAAGTAAACAAATGACGTTTGTATTAAAGATTTCTTTTTTCTAAAGAACTAAAGATAAACATGTTTCATGTTTTTCATAAGGGCTGACTTTGTTTCTGCTTCCAGCAGTGTGCTTGACAGTAGTATTCAGTACTGTGCATCAACTTTTGAGGGCAGTGCTACATATAGTAGCTCGATGTTTTGTATTTGACATCATCTAAGTGAGGGGAGTCAGGTACTAACAGGTTAATTTACAAGCTATCTGAGCACTGGGGGCATGATTAAAAACCTGCACATTCTTGACACATTTGCTAAAGGGCATTTATCTGCTTCAAATGGGCATCTGTAGTCTAGTCTACATGGTGTCAGTTTTAACTGACACAGATTGTGATCGAATGATGCAATACACGTGTAAATTACTACCAAGGAACAAGACTTATAAAGTGACCTAACCTGTCTTGAAGCAGGTCAGAGAAACAGTGATGAATTTCTTCACCAGCTCAGAAATTAATTCACTAGGAATTATTGGAGCCGTACAGCGAGTTCGTCCAATCACAGGCAGACACAGTGCAGCAGGAGGAGGGCCTACAGACAGGAAAGTCTCCAGCTGGGTCAAAAATAATTCTAAGCTAACTGGTGCCACCTAGTGGTTTGACTGAGTAGCTACAGCCTTGTTTAAATAAGGAATAGTTGAATAAATATTGGTAAGTTATAAGATTAGTCAGTTTCTAGTTGGTGAAAACATTATTTTCTGTTAACATCACAACTATGGTTGTCTTTGACATTCACACTACCTGGTGTAAAGGTCTGATTCCCAATGATGATGAAAATGTAAAAGTATTAATGATATTTATCAAAACATTTTTAAAAAGTTAAATGTTTGAAATGTTAATCTTACCAGAAAGCCTTACATGCTTTGACAAGCAACATTAAAGTGAAAGCTTTTGTTACCATCTTCCAGAAAAGATTGATGTTTTCACTTTATATCTTTCAGTCTTCTCATATTTATGAGATGACTGACAGATATTTGCAGGAGACACATGGAGAGGATGTTATTAAATTGACTTCAGCAGGACTGCTGAGGAGGCAGGTTGTCTGAGCCAGCTGACAGAGTGAGGTGAGATACAGATACCCCCTCCTCTGTCACTTGATGTGCCAGTGAAATAATGACTAACACAACAGTTATAACCCAAATGCAAAATGATAGCTCAATGAGAGAGTTCCTATAATTAGTTGATGCGCTGAGTCACTCATTTGCACATACGTGTCCTGGTCACAAAGACCTGGAGGCTTGTTTCCAGAAATGACTTCTTCATCATCATGATCATCAGACCAAAGCAGCCGGTGGGACTAATGTGGAAATTATAGATTTCTCTACTGATTTAGGTCACATATCTTAGTAATAGTGACTATTCGTGTCATGTTGAGTGAAAGACAGCAACTGAAATGGTAGTAGTTTTAGGATGAACTGCCTACAGCTTTTTTCTATAATAAACTATATAACTGTGAGCTTTGACTGGACATGTGGTGTTCCATATACATACAAACATGTTCTTTTACTATTACCCTAATATTATTTAGAGTCAGTCTGTAACAATATTTCTTGTGAATTGCACTAAATACTGCACTAAAACCATGTCTTTTCAAAGAGTTTCAATATTATATGTTAATAAAAAGTAACTGAAAATGTATTTTTTGTCATTGTCAAACAGGAGACTCCTAGTGTGTCTGCGAGGTGGATGTTGAATGGTAATGGTAATGAATGAATGAAACATTTTATTGTGATAAAGTTTTCAGCTATATCACCCGTCCCTATTTTGTATCTCTATGTCGTATCATACTTTTGCAGTATAATGATGATTCAACATGAGAGGACTGGGAGATGAAAGGGATGACAATGAGCATATAGATCGTATGTGGCACATGTTGCTGATCCACTGCCATGCATTGACGGTAATAATCATCTAACCACAGCCCCCTGCAGGGACACAGAGCTCAGTTTGACTTCTCACTGCAGCTCTAATGTAAAACTGTCGTCATCTCCTGAACTCAGCGAACTCTGGAAACTCTGAAACTATTTGCTGCTCTGCAGGCCAATTTCCTCTTTCCACTTATTTATTTTAGTTTTTTTTTTTTTACTGCTTGTTCATTTCGTTTCTCCAGAACTCTTGCAGCATGTTTCAGCCCCCGTCCTGTCCATCATCTTTGGGTTAGTCCTCTAGTCTTCCCTCTGCATCACTTCATCCCTCCACCTCTCTCTGTAACATGATGTTCTGCTGAGTCATGCCCACTGAAACGGTTGCCAGGGTGTCATGCACTACTGTTTCCATAGCAACCAGCTGGCAGTGTCACCTTGCTGAGGGTCACATCACAGCACAGTCTAGTGGTCAACCACAGCGACTACAACTATTTCATGACCTCATCTGAAATCAGTGGGACAAAAAATAAATAAATAAATAAATAAAAGCTGTCTGTTCCAGCAACAAAAAATATGAAAGGAAATGAAATGCTGAGGATGTGTTGTTCAATGTCAAAAGTCTAAGGTATTAATTTGCTTTTGTCTGTAACATAGCCATCATGCATGACTCGGACCCAGTGGTGATGTGAGTCCCGCTATAATGATTTCAACATTTGGGTTGTAATGAGTACAACCCTGTCTGCAGGCTACAGTGATGCGGGAACATTTGGTGGAAATTATTCGACATCAGGAATCAGAAAGAACACACAACAGTTCAAATGATTGATGGTGCAGACTAAACACAGCTTTTTCAATAATGCAATTTAGACATCTTTTTTCATTTAGGACTTGTAGGTGAAAACCATCTCAAATGTTTTTTTTAGCTGCAATGCACATAGACTGAGTCTAGGACTGTTTTTCTTTTTTTCATTTATTGTAAAGAACGTTGTGACATCTGCACAAGAAATGAACTATGTCAATACATTTTAACTCTGCTGACTTTACTTTAAGAATCATGGCTGGTTGCTGATAATATGATTGCAGAAAATAATTATAATGACCAGCTTTAGCCACAGAAGCCCTAAAAATAAATATTTACATGCTACTAGTAACCGCTAATCTGCTAATAGCACACAAACTGTATACAGCAGGAGTTCACCCAGGGCTCAGTAGTCCTGGACTAACTTTGAATATCATGGATTTATAGAGGTTTATTCTCCACTGATGGAGTACAGGAAGCCCACAGGCGACACAAATCATGGAACAATTTCAGTAAACACAGCATGCCGGACATACAGAGACTAACTGTAAATCCAGGATCAGGATTTATATGAAAGCCTGCAGACTGAACATGTTGTTCCCTGTGCTCCCTTTATGTCCAGGCTGTCCAGCAGCCAAACTGAAGCTAAACAGTATCCTGACGTGATGATTTAGAAAATGACTTCCTGTAAGACCCTGTTCAGCAGTGGTTTTATAACACAGACTTCAGACAACAACACAAATAGAGGTCCAGTGTTTAAGATTTAGGGGGGTCTTGGCAGAATGTGGCAGAAATAAAATCTAATATTCACAAGTATGTCTTCATTAGTGTATAATCACCTGAAAAGAGAATGAGCCGTTTATATCTACAGAGGGTGTGGGTCATCCTCCGTGGAGGCTCCATTTTTCTACAGTAGCCCAGAATGAACAAACCAAACACTGGCTCTAGACAGCATTTTAAGCATATTTCGCTGCCATCATTCTCCTACACTGTTGGAAGGGGAGAGGGAGACGAGGTGTCTGCAAGCTCACCACTAGATGCCACTAAATCCTGCACACACCTCCTTCAAATCACAGATATGCCCGAAGGTGGATACACCACACTGTACTCTCTTAAATGCTTATAAAACACTAACCTGCATAAAACAAGTGCAGCTACAATAATGTGTGGAGTGCACACACCAACATGTCGGAAAAACACTGCAGAGACTGCAGAGTTTTCTGTTCTCAATAAGAGCAACCATACATACATTCTGATTGCCTAGACTGTTATGTAACCCTTAATACTGGCAGCAAAAACTTAGACTCATGGCGCATTTTGCTCAGAGACTCCACAGAAGACACACTTTTCCAGGCAGTGGTGCAAAAAACACTTTTGTTGCATAAGTTAACACTGGTTTGCCAACGCACACACGCACGTGCACGCGCACGTGCACGCGCACGCACGCGCGCGCGCACACACACACACACACACACACACACACAGAGCTAAGCTCATCCTGGCAGTGATAATGACTCAAATCCCAACAGCTGGACAGAGATGCTGAGTAACATGACACCACAGAAATAAAGTCCACATTTGGAGCAGTTTACTTTCATTTCAGTCCATTTAAAATACAGATTGCATCAGAGCAGTAATGATGTGGGCCATAACTCAATTATTACATAACCAATTAGAGGTATTATTTCATTAAGAGCTGAATACAATAACCTTTATCTGCCCAGTAAGCTTTTCCAATAGTTATGTACTGGATTGAACAAAATAACCATTAATTGAGTCTAACACAGGAAGCACTGAGCCAGAAGCTACACAACAACATGTGAAGGGCACAAACCTGGAAGTGAAGGATGATGGTCCAGATGAGACCCAACGTCAGTTTGGGGTTCCCGTCGGTGATGTCATCATTCCTGATGTTCACAAGTTTGACCTGAAAGTGGGATAATGAAAGATTTTTTGTTTGGTTTCATAACAAATGCTCGAAATGAAAAAAAGCCACTATCATATTTCAAATACAACTAGATTGGACCAATGAGAAGATAACACATAACTTTATTTCTGCATGTTAAGGATGAAAAATGTCCTCTGCTTCAAATAATATGCCCATGTGTGACTCTCTGAGACCTGTTATATATTGCAGCTCCAGCTAAGCTGAGCCACCCAGGCGGTATAATTAGACCTGCAGTGAAACTAAGAGTGGATTCAGAGGAAGAAAAGGTCTGTCCTCCATCACTGCTGTCCCCCGGGAAAGAAACGAGAGACAAGGGACGCAATTTAAGAAAGGTGGAGACCTGAGATATGGAAGAGGTGTTTCAAGTGAGAGAATGAGCTGGAATTTGAGAGTTAATGAAGAATTGCAGAGTAAGTGAGAGAGAGATTAAGATGGAGGAATGAAAAACACTATATGAGAGGAGGGCAGATAGCCAGTAGGTGCTGTATGATGAAACCCTGCACGGCAGATACAGAATGGACTAAAAATAAATTGATGAGAGCAGTGTCCTCTTAATAGTGAACATATGCTGTGAAATGTTTGGAACAGCTATAAAATAAAAGGAAATCAATCATATAGACGTGTATGTTTACTGCAAAAAATTAAACTCTCTCCACTGCCCAGCCCCAGGATGAAAAGTTTTTGCAATCACTCACTTTTGCAGTCTTTGCAGAATTTGCTGCACTGGACTAAAAATCTGAACCAGGAACTTTAAACTACATTGAAGCTGATTATTAAAACAAATTATGCAAGGTTTATGGATACACAAAGAAGGATGCTGACAGTGAGCATTTACTAATACCTGGAAATCCTTACACACCAATTTGAATGAATAGCACAAGCACACTTCAGACTGGACTAATACTTATATGAGGATACTTGTTCATAATCCTTGTGGACACCACACAAGATAAGTTGAGTACAACAAAAAGCACAGAAACTTCCATCATGTTTGGCTACCTTCAACAGCTCTGGAACAAGATTTATTCTGACTCCTCTGATTTGTCTCATGGGATTAAAATTTGTAAACTGTTAAGCATTTAGTCAGTTAATAAGCTCCTTGTGAAAACAAATTACCCTTGTTTGCAGGCGCTTGTTTGCTGGTAATTACACAAGCCAAGTAGGTTATGTTTTTAGTTTGAATTGTTTGTTTTTTAGCAGGATTATGGACAAACCACGGGCCTAATTGTCATGAAACTTGGTGGAAGGGTGGAGTATGGGCCAAGAAAGAACTTATTAAATTTTGGAGTGAGTCAGAATCATGGGGCAGATTCAAAGATTGTTCTAAATAAATGCCACACGCCTTAAAAGCCAGTAGATGGTAATAGAGTTCAGTAGTGATATGACAGAGCCAATTGTAGCAATTCACTTAAATTCATTAGAAATTAAATTCATTTCATTTCATTCAACTTAATTTAATTCAGAAATTGCACCCCATTTGACACTGTTCTGTTGGGATGTGCCTTTTTTGAATAAGGACAATTAGACAATAGCCGCCATTTCATACGCGAGCCTTACTGTTTTATTATTCCGTTTGTTTAAATTGCTTGTGCTTTATGAATTGATGTTTCACATAACTAATGTGCTTCTAGAATTGTTTAAATAAACTTAAACTGAGAAAAAGATGTGCATTTTGTATCTTATTAATGATTAATCGATTAATTGCTTGTTAACATTTTCAGTTGATAGTTAAGGAAAATGCACAAAATTTGCAACCCTCCAAAGCAGTCGTTATGGAGCACTCAGTGACAGTGGTTTAATGAGAGAACCGATACAACTGTAACATCACCACAATTGCAAGGTTTTTCCTCAAACTAAGGTGTGGTTATGGACCTTTAAATACACACATATGAAACTACTTATACTCTTATTACATCACAGTGTGAATTGTCTGTAATAAACTCCACCAGAGATACTTAGGAAAAATGTTCCAACTGTAGACTTGATGAGAACAAGTAATAAGATTGACTGTGAAGCCTTGGTGGGGGTCTGTGCCCTCTGAGTGCCCTTCTAGTTGAGATATGTGATTCAAACATAGATTTGCAACAAGAAAAACTTCATCACACTACAGCTGTGTGACTGACAGTAAACCCATCAGATACTTGAAGACATACAGTTAAGAGGCACAAACACCAGTTTGTTGGTTCTTATTATTCTAATGTTAGAACTGTGCACTGAAGCATGTGATTTGAATATCTGTTAAGTTTGTCTGCTTGTGTGCATACCTGTCTCTGTTTGAGGAAGTCCAGCGCTATTTGGACATTCTGTAGTCGATGAAATCTCATTCGCCCCTTTTCTCTGGGCTGGAAAGAAAACAAAGAAGAAAACAATGATGAAGGAAAGTCAACTAATGAATTTAAACTCAGTAATTTTTAGTGACACAAACGCAAGAGGCAGCAGTGAGTGCAAATAAAGCTGAATTCAATCCACAGTGCAGTGAAGTAAAAACTCAGCATGGTTGTATTGACATGAAATGGTCCTCTGGGGGGAGCTGTCTTCAACAGGAGCTGTCAAAGACATGCCAAAACTCAGGAGCAAACTAGACTCAAACCATGCTGGTTTAATATGAAAAATGCAAACTTCATATCTTCATTCTTTTTTAGTTATTCAACACCAAAATTTCACAGACACCCAGTTTAAAGTTTAGAGAGAGGAAATATGTAGTTTAAGAGAAAGAAAGAGAGAAACCACACATTGACACACACACACACACTCCTGCTGCAAAGAATACATGAGTGCAGGATGCAGATGTGGGTTCACACTGTGCTGGTAAAGAGAAGGTACACTCAGGATTAATCATCACATCAGCAAATACTGCAGGAGAGGAGAGGAGAGGAGAGGAGAGGAGAGGAGAGGAGAGGAGAGGAGAGGAGAGAGGGTGGTGTGTGTGTGTGTTTGGAAGTGTAAGCTTTTAAGTTGTTTACATTAACTGAACCGACACACAGGGTTTAAAAATTAATCAGAGGAAAACCAAGTCAATATGTTCATCCAATCAGAGGGAAACCCTTACTTTTAATAGACCTGTTTCATTGCAGCCATTCTGACATGAGACAGAGTGGAGAAAACTTGTCATTTGCAATGTCTCTGTTTTTGTTTCCTGCCTAAGGACAAATGATGTAAATTAGGATTCTTACTAAAATCCAGAATGTTTACATCTTATATTTTATACTGATGATCACAGCGCTCCTCCAAAACACATTAAGTAAAGCCTAGTTAGTCCTAACATTTCTTTTTCATATCAATATGACTGAAAAAATGTCATTATTATTATTCACATTACTATACAAATATATTTCAATTTTCAGCTCTTAACTTTCAATATCCTCAATATATATGTTTTATTTTGGTAACTCCATACAAATGGCTGCAAATATACACTCTCTGGCCAATTAGTTAATTAGGAACAGCTATATCGCTTTACATTGTATTTTAGTTTACTAAATATAACATACAACAGATCTGCCGCAAATTATGCATTTGGAAAGATTATGTTCAGTTTTTGTTGATAGTGTAAGAAAGGGGTTAACTGAAATATGTTCCTAATATTCCTCCTCCTTCATGTTTGTAAATGGGATGGACAAAACATTATCTCTGTAAAGCCATGTGTGACATAGGGGCCCAGTGTTTCTTTGGTTTGTGGAAACAGTCCTGTTTCCACATTGACAAAACTATGATGACCTTGTTCTATCATGCCTTTATTGAATGAACTGCATCCTTTTCGTTGAGGTCATGGTTTGGAAACATATCTTTGAAGAACAGTAACTCTGTTGCGTTTTCTAGGAAGCTGATTCACAGCTTACAGCTCAATTTTAAACGACTCCGACCCTTTCCGCAGTGAATTTCAGCTTCTTCCTTTTGGATCGGTTTATGTTCCCAAGGTGCAGAACAAAGCGATATAGAAATAGCTTTTTCCCAGCAGCCATCACTCAGATGGACAAGTCATGGCAACTTTGCACAGATGCTATAAAAGCAATGTTTATTTATTTATTTGAACCTGAATTTCTTACTTACTTATTTACTTGTTATTATTTTGCGACTTGTGATTCTATTAGATTTTACAGGTGTATCTAATAAAGTGGTCACTGAGTTTATGATGATATATTAGCCATATTTTATTGTGTGCAATTCATGCAAAATAATTGTAGAGCATTGTTGGGTGAAAACTTCAAATCTTTACAGTGTAAACTTGTATCAGCCTTGTTTTTGAAGGCTGATGAACTGTAGGGGAATGCACAATTAAAACATGAAAACAATCAGAAGGTTTGTCATGACGCTGTCACCCAACAGAAATGATTGCCTACAACTTAAGTAGTGTCACATAGTAACACAGCATTGTATGGTGTCATGTACAGCCCAGTATGCTAGTCAGAAGTCAGTGGCACAGCACTCTCATGCAGCCTCACAGCTCCACCTATGGGCCAGAGGGTAAAGCTGAAGGAAGGGTCAGAGGTCAGAAGTGACAGAGTGAGCAGTGGAAGGGGGCAGAGGGTTTGATTGGAACATACTCCCTGAGCTCCTTCCTCCTCCTCATCCTCCCCTCCGAGCAAGATGAGAGGGGGGGCCCGCGAGGCGTATGCCCTTTTCAATGAAGGGCCGCTCTTCTGTTGCTATGGTAACAGAAGGGGTGGGGAAATGGGACACAGAAAGAGAGGAAGAGGAAGAAGAGATGTAGTATGAGAAAGAGATCAGAATGAAAGAGGGTGGGACCAAACGAAAGAAGGGATAAAATAATGTAATTTGAAAAACCTTAAAACCTCAAGTACGTTTAACTCACAGATCACTGTTCATGAAGGTGACAGTGTCAGAAAGGTGTCTCTCTTGTGTGATTGTGTGTGCATCTGAACTGAGCAGAGTAAGCAGTCTGTTTCTGTTAGTCTACCTGTCTGCCACTAAACCAGCCTGCGTCACATTGTGGCCTGTCTGTCTGTCAGCATTAGCATTAAGGCTCTTACATCATCGTGCTGACCGGAGTCAGGCTGCCAGGGCTCAAACTACTGTGGTTCTGTTTACTTGACACACTTGTGATCTAAAAGTGCCAGTTTGTTCAGCTTTGACATCAATAGTGTGTCAGCCTGGAGCAAAGAGTCACCTTTAAACTGGAAAAGGTTCATCTCCTGCCTGATCTCCAGTGGTATTTTTAATAAGCACATGTGACATTCTCAGAACTACGATGCTTTGAACTGGCAATAACAGGGTGTGTGATGGAGCAGAGGAGGAGTGTGTAATGGAAAATCATATAGAGTGATAATAAATGAGACAATAATCATGTGTTAGTGCAGGTGCGTGTGTGAGAGAAATAAAAATCCATACCAGGGTGACTCCAGAGAGGACCTCTAGCAAGGAAATCAGGTTGTGTCCATCCCTCAGGTCCTCGTACAGGTCTGTGATGTGCTTCCTCACCTGAGAAAGGAAAGGGAGGAATGGGAATGAAGGATGAGGCAGGGGGGAGGAAGAAGGAATGGGAGAGGAAAAAATGGAGAAACAGAGAGACAGAGAATGTTAATTCCATACTCCAATCATCCTTCTGTTGACTCAACACTGTTGACATCTGTCAGGCCGATTGCCCCACAGCTGACAGGGCTGGTGACAGCGGTTGCCGGGCCAACAGAGGCGAAGCACCAGCTGTGGCCTCTTGTCTCTGTTGCCATGACACTGCCTCCACAATGAGTGTGGTGGGGGTGCCTTGTCACCGGTGGCGACCGCTGCTGACACAGTGACTCAGCATTCTGATCAGAATCAGTGCTTGTTTTGTCGTAAAGTGGGACACTCAGACAGACAGACACAGACAGTGACTCTGCTTGAGGCTGAGCAGGGAGGGAACAATGGATCAGCCAAACCGTGACGAATGAGTAAAGCACTGCAAAAACTGAACAGATAGTGGTATATTATTTATTGTGGGCTATTGAGAAACGGTGTTGTTTATTTTGACACCGTGATATGGTATTTTCTCCATCTTTTTCTGATTTTTGAAGACTTTAGATTCAAATGTATCACTGCATGAGACTGATAATCATAGTTTTATTTATTAGACCTTATTTTCAACCAAACCATGACTAGGAACTCTTCTCTTCACCTGCTCTCTTGTGTACCTAAAGCAACACTTCTATGGCACCCATGTCAATAATGCGTTTTAAACACATTTACAATTCATTATACTGTGCCCATATTTTGTTAAAAACACCTCATAAATATTCATAACTCTTAAAAGCATTTTATAATGACTTATAAGGTCAAGTATCATGATACTCCATGATTACAAATATAATAACAATAATATACAAATATTTATAAGTGCTTATAACTTTAATTGAACTATCTTGACTACTTTCCAATTCATCATCTTCTCAAAACAGAACATCAGGAACCATAAAATAGCTGCAGAAAGGCACAGCAACATTTGGCAATGACAAAGGAAAAGCTTTTCTTTTGTAAATGACGCATTTTTAATTTATTTTTCTTCATCAGAAAGCAGCAGAGGGAGGCTGGAATACAACAAAGGTCACACATTCCTACCCAAAGTGCTTCAGACTTGTTGCAACAAAAATGCAGATGCCACATAAGCAACCAAGGGCACATGTCTACCCGCATTACAGTGATTTTTTCCCTGTTTTTCACGCTGCACCTGCACTGATAAAAGTTTTGCTGCAGTCCTGGCTTCAGGACAAGAAACTGTGCTACCGCATTTCACCAGAAGAGGGCAAAGCAGTCACAAGAGTAGGCTAGAGGAAGTGCATGATCTTCACTCTGCAACAAAGTTCTGAATTACAATCTATTAATTAAACTGAAACAACCATCCATATAATATTTAAAAAACAATGCTCTAAAACATTACCATTTTGCCTTTTGTTAAAGCAGGACAGAAGGCCTCTTGAGGTTAAGCTCAGAGCTAAAATTGTCTGGCTTAAAGCTGCAGCTACAAAAGTAAAAACATCCCTCCACTTGTCCTCAATAACCCCTTTTCTTACTTTCCCCATCTATTTTCCTCTTCCTTGCTCATCTATGTCACACTCTCACCCTTCTGTTGCTGCCTCTTTTTCTCCATGGAAGATTGACATCAGCCGTTTTTAGAAGGAAGCTGATGGCACACGTGTTAATTAGATGGCAAGAAGAAATGGTGTATCCAACACTGACTGGAAATGAGGTGCTGTTTTTGTCTAATTGTGTCTTGATGTGTCAGAGGGGGCCTACGATTCCAAGTCAGGCTGAATGAGGGGATTCTCTCTGTCTGTGATGTCCTAAATACCAGCTTACTGGAAGCCCATCCTCTGACTTAAAATGAAACCAACCCCCTTAAAACTCCTATTCTACTAATGTCCTATTTCTCTGGACAATGGCTGTGAGCAACCAGCATTGCTTTTCCTGTAATAATCTGTCCTTCTTCAGTAGTACACAGACAAACAACAAATCCTTTTACGACCAGACACCATCCAAATGCTGGTAAAATATCAAAGTAACTAGTAAATTTCAGTCACAACAGAATGATTTACTATTAAGTGGCTGGTGAATTTGAATATTTATCTGTCAGTGGCTGGTAGATTAAAAATATCTACATTATCTACATTATACCTATTGTCTCCACTATGAAACAAAAATTATAAACTTTATGGCTTTAATCTCAGATAATTTGAGTTGAAAATACTTTTTTTCTCACAAATTCATGACTATAATCTAAGAGAATAATTAAGTTTACTTCTTGTAAATTTATGATTTTTTTCTCACATATTCACCACTTTAATCTCAGAGAATATTCAAGTTTTTTTTCCTCACAAACTGTAATTGCACAGAATATCCTGGTTTCTTCCTTGTAAATGTACGACTTTAATCTCAGAAATTCAGAGGTTTTTCTGGGAATACTACCCGTATTTTTTTCTGGACACCTGCAAGGGTCCTAAAACAACATCATGCAATATTACATCAAGGGAAATCAAGGGGAATTTTGATGTTTATTTTTGTTTATGCTCCCATGGGTGTCCAAAGATGGCCCAGAAAGTCCGCCAACACATCACACCACTAAGTTTACAGTGACTCTAGTGTCTCATACTCACTGCTGTTAAAAATACAACATCCAGCAAAGCAAAGTTCAGTCTAGGGACACATCACTGAATTTGAAATTGTCCTCCAACACCCAGCTGGATCTGTAGATTGTGTCTGTGTGCGTGTCTGCAGGGTTGTTGCTTACACAGCCAGCTGTGCCTGATGTGTAGTGACGGCAGCTGTCAGATGCCTTTGGCACTAAAGCAGAGGTAATGTTAAAGACCACAGGCATGTTGACAGCACCTGTGCAACAGCACTGCACTGATATACTGAACACAAATCTGGGTCAAACTAAATATGGGGATAATTTTAACACCTTTTATCAGCTCAACCAGCTCACCTATTTTTTAGTCACATATTGGATAAATGGGGTCTGACAACTATAGCAGGCTGGCAAAAAGAATGATGGAAACTATACAAATGCCAATTATTTCTGGGATTGACATGCTGCTCAGTGTCATGTGGGTCAAATCAAACATTTCACCCAGTTAAGGTTAAGGTTTTAAAAACGTACAACTCTTGTAAATTTAGCCCTCAGTTAGACTTTTTGCCTACTAAACTGCTTGCATTTTCTCTTCTTGGTCACTGAACTACACCAGTCAACTGTATTGAGAGGCTCATGCTTGTGACAGTGAGGAACGTAAACAATAACGGCATCCTCCTCGGATGGGCTGTAACTCCTCATCCATGAGTAGACACACTTCTTCTACTGAGTTTTTCTCTCTTTTTTTTGGCAAAAGGCAGACGTCTCTGCAGCTGATATATCTAAAACTCTGCCACTCGCACCAAAACTATCTAGATGAATAAATAGCACTAGCACACGTCAATACTTGAGTTCTTGTTCAACAATCAGTACTTGACTTGCATGTTTAATTATGTTAGTTACTGTTGAAAGCAACGTTCACTGATGTGTTTGTCTCTGGCCTGGTTGCTCATTTAAGCTACAACAGACACACTGCATGTGGTTAAACATCTTGTTAACCGACTGAGCTACAGTGTCGCTAACAGTTCTTCATCACTGTGAAAAACTTCTTGCCTCCCCTTGACACCTTAATCCACATCTACCGGATTTGTGCTCACTGTGTCAACATGCTGCTGGGTCAAAGTGTGTCACTGCATGCCAGCAGGTAGCTTGGAGGCCAGTGTTTATATTGGCGCTTGTTTGCACTGTCTACACACACACCTTGACACTCTTCACCTGTGCAGCTAAAAACATAGCAGACATGACACACACAGAGTAAATAGGGATCAAGGAGTGATGATGTCACCTGAGGGCTGTCTTTCTTTGTCTGTCTCTATTTTCTGTCCCTTTATCTTTTATTTAATGTGCCCTCTCTTTGACTCAGGAGCTTATTTTATGTTCTGTCTTTCTTTATCAGCCTCTGTGTTTGTGACCTAATCCCTGCTGATAGGGCGGAGGTTTGTAGAATCAACAGTCTTGGCTAAGAATCAATAGATGATGTAGGACACAGAACTATTTCACCCCACTCTTTATTCAAGAACACATTGTTGGGACATAATGGCTTTTTGAAATATTACTTCTTTAGCAAAACTTTTTCATACAGCGACAGCATATGATTCAATAGATGAAAGACAAGAGTTGTTTCTCCTCCTTATGCTATCCTTGTTTTCATGCTACCCTCTTCTCACCATCTCCATCCCTCCATCATTTCTCTCATCTTTATATCTCACTCCAACAGTACAGTTCAGCACTCTCTTTAAGAAATACAACTCCAGATGACCTCTGCGCTAATGCAATGGCTGGCAGTGTCTGTGTGCATGCCTGTGTGAGTAACTGAGTGTGTGGTTAAATAAAAACAGTAAGAGAACAGCAGTTGTTCACGGTGCATTACGCCGCCTGGAGCCACTGTCTGGGCTGGCCCTCACTTCCTACCATTTTCGTCCTTTATTTGTCTGTTTTTGGTGCATATCTGTTAATGCGGGTGCTTTAAAGGTGTTTCTAATTCTATTTTGGAACATTTCAAATCCAACCATTTCTCTCAAGCCCAAACTATTATTCATCATCAATTAATCTATTGATCTATCAAAAACTGACCATCATCTGTGTCTTTATATTGCAATTGGTCTACACAATATCAGCAATATTGGAAAAAATGTTTTGTTTGACCAATTATCTAAAAAAAAATATTCAATGTAAAATCAAACAAATCAGGGAAATTTTTCAATAATTTGGTTATTTGAAAGAAAAAAAACAGACAGACTGATACAAATAGTGACTATTTCCCAAAGCCCAAGTTAACATTTTGTTTGTCTGGTCCAGGTACATTTTTTTAACCAGGAAATCATCTGACATATTTAAACCTCTCCAGTCTGGTGAAAAGAGATGCCATCACTGTGATAACAGTGCTGTGCTGTTATGGTGCCTTGAATTTCCCAACAGCCTGGAAAGTCCTTGTGAGGGTTTTCAGCTAAATCTATCTCGAGTTAATCAAACTGAACAACTGATAATACGTCACACACCACCAACTTTGCCACTGATTTGGGAAACTGGAAACTGGATTTTCCTGATCGACAGAAACCTTCAAGCTCGATTTTTTGTCCAGGACATTGAAATCTGCCAAGACATGTGGATCGGCACCATCAACAGAAACGCTTGTGTGATCCAACCAACAGTCCAAACCTCATAGATATTAATTTTACAACCAAAGAGAACAAAGAAAACCAGAAAATATTCCCATTTTAAGAGGCTGGAACCAGTGAGTTTTTAGCACTTTTGCTTAAAGAGAAGTTCATCCTAAAATTAGAAATACACTCTTCCTCTGGCCTGTAGGGCTTTTTATCCATCTTTACTGTTTTGGTGTGAGTTGTCTAGCTTTGGAGATACCGGCCGTAGAGATTAGAAAAATCTGACCTGATAACAACATAGAAAATAAAACATCTGCTAACAAATGAATGGAAGTTGCATTTCCATTTCCACCGGAAAATCATCCCATGTCTCCTGCTGCTGCCCTCAGTCTTCATTTCTGACCTACATTTACAGTCAGTGGTGGGTCTGGCAGTGCCAGCTGATATCGAGTTGCATTAACAGGCTGGGCACTGTGACGACAGTCGCTGCGGAGTTATGGGGTCAGACAGACGCTTCATTCCTGGGTCATGTGATAGAAATACCCAGCATTCTCCTCTCCTCAGAGTGCTCACCACCTGTGTGTGTGTGTGACACATGGTATACATACTGTGCTTTATGGATGTGATAGAAATGGCATGTGTATGTGTGTGCAGATGTGACCATATGCACACATGCAGGCAGCAAAGGCAGCTGTCTGTGACCTACAAAGGAGACACTGTCTGTAAATAGCTTAAAGAGACAATAAATCAATATTTCCCTTTTTCTTCATTGTCCTAAGGGAAAACAATCTGTAGCCTATACTGCAAGCGTTTGACTCAGAACACTGCATTTTCACTGAAGCTGATGTGAGGGCTATCTGGTATTAACAAGCATTGTTTCCTTTTCTGTGACAGGTAGAACTGTAGATCTTATTTAGCTGAAGATTTCATTTATCAAGACTTTATGCAATGGCCCAATTCAGATTTAAATCCTTCAATTGTTTCTTTATTGATGCCTTCAAATGCAACAGTCACCTTCAGGATCCTGGCTAGACAAAGACAATCTGCCGATCAATAATTTAATATCTGCATTAAAGTGAACGTTTTTTAATTTCACAGCCGCTATCAAATATTCATTCAGACTCACGTTTAGTTGATCACCACTTTGCTGTCGCTGCTAAACATGATTAACGTGTGAACACGGCTGGATGGAGGGAAGCCGTTTAACAAGCTGTAACTTTAGAGCCATTACTAAGAGTGATAAAGCAAACAGGCAGAGTGAAACAGACAGATGCTCTTCTAGTGATGCAGCAGTGCAGTGTGCTGCTCAGAAAAGGCCACATTAACACTGATTAGAGCACATGGGATTCATGAGACCAAAACAGTGTTGGATCAGAGAAGTTGAGGGAGAAGAAGCAGACCAGTAAGAAGTGTTTTTCTAAAATTATTATGCCAGAAAACAGAGAGGAGGGTTGGTGGAGGAGGGTCTCAAATATAAATCATCAACTGTAGGCAGATGGAGTGAGAAGAAAATGTAATTTTTATCCCTCAAGATTGATTTTTTTTCTAATGTGCTTAGTTGGTTGCCTTATTATCAAGCAGCAGCGGGAATGAGTCAAGCAATAACATTAATCCCAACCTGTTTACCAGGACACATACAAGGTTTTTTTTTCTGAAGCTATTATTATGCTCCTGCTAGCTTTAAGACACAAAGTCCAGCTCCTTTATGACCTGGGACTTTTAACTTTATTGATTTCTTAATAAATGTTATCTGAGAAAGTATATGAGGTCTGATTTTATTAATTTTATGACATATCACAGTACATAAACCTCTCTGAGGCATGCATGTAATAAAGCAGACCTATTCACCTGGCATTCCACAGGCTGAATCTGAACCTTTAACGACCTCAATCCAACCATTTAATCAAAAAGTATTAACATTGTGATTTTATTTAATTAACCTGATAAGTTTATGAGTATTTACATTGTTTATTAGAAGATCACAATTTTATTAGTAGGCTAAATGGCTCATTCATAGGTAATGTCTGTTGTTAAGCACAGAGATATTTATTATTTTGAGTCTGAAAGTCTTGAGAAGTCGGAAATTTAGAAGAGTCAAAGTGAACGAAAAAAAAAGATGTTGAATGCAACACTGTGTTTACACACATGATACTTCTAATCTGGGATTTACTTTTTTCAAATCTGGCCATTCTAAAAAAAGTAATTGAATAGGCCTGTAATAGAAATTTGTGTGGGCAAAAAAAGGCAAGTTTTATAGTTTGTTTGAACTGTGTTGGCGGGACACTGTTAAGTCTGAAGAGCCAAGATGACAGGCACAATTCAAGACCAAACCTTCAGCATTTAATATAAAATAACCCTTTAAAACTCTGACAAGCGTTTCTACAAATCCAAGAGTGACACATACCTTGATGAGATGCTTGTTGACCCATTTTGTGAAGGTTTTCTTCTGCACCCTGTCCCGCTCATCTGAGGACACAGAAACAAAGAGAGAGAAGGGAGTTTAATTACATAATCCAAATCCAGCATGGTTACTGCAACCAGTGTGATTATTCCACTGAATTACGGCACTGATGAAGTCACACACATACAAATCCAGCTCAGAGGGGCAAAGCATTGAGCTTACCCCCCCTCCATGGAGACAATTAATGATGATGCTGGATTTTTGTATTTGTACTGACTTGTGGATAACAATTTGAGCAGGTTTCTACAAGAAAATTTTCATTTTTACACACACACACACACTCACACTTAGACTTAGTGGCTTCGAAACTGCCTGGACTGGATTACTCCCTTGAAGCCTTTTTGTCGACTTTCATTTCATAAATTTAATAAAAAGACACTCTTAGCACACAACCAAATGTAACTGGATAACACACACTCACGAGTACATACTGTACACATACCTTCACAACAATAACACCTCTAAGATGACTCAGTCTTCTTCACAGTTAATGTCTTATTTTACTTATTTTTATGTATAAAAGCTGAGGTAAAGACAAACAATTAGTTAAGAAACTGTGAAGGTTCTTTGAGTTCATGGATGACAACTTGAGGTCATGTTAATAAGAAACCTTTATATCTCCAAACGTGACCTCTTGTAAAGTCATAAACAGCTGTCTTTGATATGTCTTACTTAGATGACATCATCCTGAGTAAACTGAGGTTTGTCTTGGTTGTTTTTTAATTTCTTGCTTGTTAACTTGACTTTAAAAAAAAAAGCTGCCTGCATGTTTTGTTTCCACTCTGAGAGATGCCTTCTTGTTTAGTCCAGTTGACTGTCTAGAGGTCTAACCTTTCTCTCAGTTTCCACAGTCTCTAACTGAAGTGTGATCTCCAGCCAGGCAGCGCTCCAGCCTGTGTCCTCCACAGGCCAGAGGAGTGAGGCAGCCAGGCCAGGAATAGAGCCTGATGCTGATCCACAACTGTGTTATCTGCCCCCCCTCTTCACCACCACCACCACCACTACCACCTCCTCTTCCTCCTCACTAATGGAGCCTGCTCCTATCCAGCTTCTCTCTGCTCGTATCAATCTGTCCAGGAGAAAACACAGAACCTCTCCCCTTTTCCTTTCCCGCCATTATGTTGAATATCTAACTTCCTGCTGGAGGGCTAGTCAAACATCCTTTCAAGGGATACTGACTGTGCCTAAAACAGCTCAAGTCAATGTACAATGTAAAGTGGTAGGCTACAGAATCCACAATGAATATCTTTGGATTTTTTACTTATTGTCACACAACATAAGACATGTGAAGACATCACAATGGGCTTGACAAATTTATGAAGGATATTTTTTACTTTTTTCTGTCATTTTATAGTCCAAGTGGTTAATTGATTTTTATAGAAGATACTCTGAAGATAAATTGATCATTTTCATCAGTTGCATTAAGACACTTCTGTATATTAAAAGTACATTAAAAATATGACAAGACATTTTTCAGTAACATCTATATAGAAGTTACTCAAACTTCGTGTATTTCTGTATGTTTTAAAATAGGGCTGGTATAATGATTATTTTCTCAATTAATCAATTATTTGATTTGTCGATCAGTGTGTCCTAAAGCCTAATAGGACATCATCAAACACCTTGTTTTGTCTACAACCCAAAGATATTCAGTTTACGATCATAGAGGACGAAAACAGAAAATATTCACAAGTGAGAAGTTGAAGTCAGAGAATTTTGACTGTTCTCTTCTTTACTTAAAATAAAACACACTGCAGATTTAAAAGACAAACATATATTATAATAATGATTATGATCGTATCTGACTTAAAAACTAATGTGTTATTGATTGACAGAGAAAAAAAACTGACAACAAAAAAGTGTTCAAAGTCGTCATTCCCACTACTCCAGATCTTTTCAGCATCACAATTTACATTCCAGATGTTACTGAATGTCAAACATATTGTCAGTGGCTAATTCTTTCATTTCAGTGAAAAGATTCACCCCAGTAGTCAGAAATCTGTGTAAAATAACACTGTGATAAGATAAATTTGTTTGTCATATCAAGTCTAGCAGACACACTCAACAGCTCAATGACAGAAAAAAAAATTTCCCTCCAGTTTGTCAAACACATGCAGTCCCAGCCAATCAGAAAACAGCCGGCTGCAGGCACCTCCCTTCCTGACAGCTGTTTATCAATTGCCATGGTGAAGCCATGAGAGCAATCATGGGGAGAGATAGATGGTATCACTTCCTCCTTCAAAGATCTTCTCTTATCTTGTATGTCTCTCTCACCCACACCTATACAAACACACACACACACACACACACACACACAGATTTCCACAGAGCCTCTAAACAGCCCTGACACCTTCAACTGTCGAGCTCCAAAAGTGGAAAGGATTTCTGAAGAGGAAATTCGATTTAGGATTTAGTAGGTCAAATATCTCTACCGGATAAAAGTCAAGGTCAGTCTCAACACTGCATAGCACATACATATGCACACAGGCTGTCACACTGAGGAGTTTACATAAAGGGCAAGTCCCCAGGGAAAGAACACATATTTCAACATGCTCTTGCAAAATAGTTTCACCACTGCAACACGCCTTGCTTTCCAAACCAGCCCGGGTAGCTGAGCTAGTTAGCCCAGAGGAAACACTCAGGCTTTTACATGTTATTGGGTCACACACACAAACGTATATCGGTCAACCACACTGTGCTAAACACTCATCACTGAGCCTGTGAGGACTCATTAGATGACCGAAGGTGTGGTAATCAGATCATAAATCTATTCTGTGTGATCTTGAGAATTTTTATTTTTACAAAACCAAAACTGCAGACGTGAGAGGAGTTGAGGTATGTGAGTGACAGCCACGGAATGGCTCTCATTCAACAACAGAGGAAGGCATTGTTAAGATGTACACACCCCCTTCCATGCTGTCCAAACACAACACACACACTGAAGTCTCACTCTTTGCCCTGACACCCACAATGATTAATAGAGACCAATTCAGTTGTCACCGGCATGTGCACAAAGAGGAACTGTTCAAACACACAGCGAAACACGTGGTGACAGGAGTCACTTTGACCACTGACAGCATGTAAACAACAACTGCAGACACACTACTGGCATGTACACACAAACACACACTAGAACACACACTGACCTGCACAGCACATGAGCGAGTACAGGTGAGCATTGAGACGACATTCATCCCTGTAGTCGGGCCACATCGTCCACAGCCCTTATGTTTTCCTCCTCCGCTAATCAGAGCTTCATTTGATGCTAACGGTGCATAATCCCAGACAGAAGTCAGATAATTATAGCAGTAAGACGTCTTTGGCAACAAGCTGCCTCCACGTATCCAGAACTGAAAGCCGCAGGGTGAGTGTGAGCCACCAGGAGAGCACCGGCAGGTACTACCAGTTTCTCCACCAGAGTCTCTGCTCTTCTCTTGCTTTAATCTCTCTGTGGTTCACCCGTTCCCTCCGTCCTCGACTCTTGCTGTAGCTGCCATGTCAGCCTCTTCTAGACGGCCTTTTCCCTTTGTCCCTCACACTCTTTCCCCAGTAGCAGTTGCTCACACACACGTGTGTCAAAGTCAGCGTGAGCTCCTCGCTGTCAGACCAAAAGGGACGGCCTTATTTCCTCCCTCCCTCCCTCTGTTTACTCACTACACACAGTTCTACTTCCTCACCAGGCAGTGGCACTCTCTCTCTCTCGCTCTGTCACTGGTTCTCTTGCTTGCTCGCTCTCCGCTTCCAGGCCACAACAGACGGTCTGTACTCAGACTGCAGCTGACGTTGGCTCTGCAGAGCTGCAGGGGTGCCTCGTCTGTTTATCCTTTCACTGTTTTCTTACTACAATTCTATCCCTCACTCTGCATAGGTAAGCAACTGTTCTTGCTGACATGTACGATCCAAAGGGACAATTTTATTTTTTCATTTTCTCTCTTTTAGTTGACTGCTTGTTTGGGCTTGGCGATATGACTTAATATAAATTAAGATCAAGATATAATGATATCCAAATTCTAAAATGACATCTAGTCTCATATCACGATATCAGTGTAATATCGATATATTGCACAGCCCTACTGTCTGTAAAGGACACTAGATGTTAATGCTGTATTCTGTTTTTGTTACAGAGCAGAACAGGTGCAATTTTTTGTTGTTTGATGGAGCACAAGATGGGTATCCTGCAGAGAGGTTAAAAAAAAAAAAATCTGCAAAAAAAAAATCCTAGACAGATGATGTAATCCGTGCTTGAGTCCTCTTAACATGCCAAAAAAAGACAGAAGAATCCAAAAATATACAAGTATGGCTTGTCCTGCACTATGCAAACATACACTTTGCAGTCAAGCTGACAAAAGCCAGATGCAACGGCCCCCTGATATCTCCATTTCCATTATTTCCATGCCTTGACTCCTGCTTCTTTTCTTCTGTTTCCTTTCCTTAAGAGGCAAACACAAACTCTGCAGCTTTGTTTTGTAAAAGAGTCCACAGCCTTGATGATTCTCTGGTCCTGGTGATGAAAGCTTTGAGGGAGAGACTATGACTTAGGCTGAGATGGACTCTCAAGAAAGGCCTGGCGGACTTGTAACGTTGCTTAATTTAATCTAGAAAGGAAAAGAAGCCTGAGCAGAGTCATTCATCTCGTTAGTGCATATGTCTTGTGTGTGTGTACAACAGAGATGGGAGATGATGAGAGTGTACATAATGAAGAGCCTTCCAGACTTGTGCTTTTCAGGCATGAGACAATAAACAGCAAGCAGTGAATCAGAGGCCTCTAGTAGCCTTTAGCTCAGCTCACACTGCCTGGTTCTGAACACATCATCCAATCAAAGTCCAGATCTGCTTCCTGTCACAGCTAACAGGCTAAACTCCTTTATGAAACCTCTCTTTGCCTTCCCTTCTTCTGTGTTCATTGCTGTCTCTCAAAATAGCTCTGCCTTCCCAGACAGCACCAAGGCAGGTCTGAATAATTTCTGCTCTGTCATGTTTCAAAAAAAGAAAACTGGAGTCAAGAATCAGCAGTGTGGAAGCAATGAGTCTGTACAGGCTAAAAGCTCAGCCTCCAAGTCCAACAACAGTCTTCAGAGGGTCATGTGACCTGGCCAGGAGTCAGGAAGTGAGGAAGGACATCATGAGAGAGAAGAGTGGTATGACAGCAGCTCCTCGTGTCCTCTGTAGCGACGTACAGTACAGATGCACACACCTGACCAGGCGAAACAGTGACTCACACTCTTACAGTCACAACAGGCTTAGAGTAACACAAGCTCCTCCTCCTCATCTTCATCTGTTTAATCCTCCAGCAGCGTCACTCCTTTATCTCCACCCCTCCTTCTTTTAGGGCTTCTTCTGCTTTGCTCCCTCTTGCCATCAGATTCTTCTTTTCCTCCGTGCCTTCACAGTGAATCTGTCCTCTATCTTTCCATCTCTAAGGGTCCATCCACACTAAAAATACCAGACAGAGCTTACGCCTCTAATACCACGCGGCATGTTTATCCCTCGCTCCCTCCTTCTCCCACGTTATCACCTCTAATCTCCATCGCGCTTCCTCTCTGTTGCACCATCTTCCGGTGTTCTGGCTTTCTCTTCTTGTGATTGAATTAAAATTAAAAGTGGGAGGGAGGTTTCCAAGTGTCCTGCTTCTCCTCTTTTCCTTCATCCATCATGTAATCTTCGCTTCTTTCACTTTCCCTTTATTTTTCGGTTTCTTTTTCAGCCAGGCTGGCTCCCAGGGTTCATTTATCCTCCTCCTCCTTCTCCTCCTCCTCCTCTCTGGTGCCACTCAAAGGCTGGCAGCAGTCTCCATTCCTCTTTTTTTCATTTTATTCTTCTCGTTTTCGCTACAAACACTGAATGCTAAATGTCTGCAAAGCTGAACCAGCTCATTCTAGATGTGAAAATCAGCTGACTAGAGGAGAGGAAGGTTTGTGGGAAATTTGTTGAGATTTAAAGTCCAGTATTAAAATCTTAAATATCCAAACTGTCTGTCCCCCTGCTTGATAGCTAATACTGTACATCCCAATTACACATTAACCAGCTGTCCAGTTAGCCTAGTTACCAACAAGCCCTGTCATCAGATTAGATTCAATCTGCCCTCCTGTGGCTACTGAAGAGAGACACTTGCCAATAATCTCATGTTAGAGAAACTCCCAAAGACCAGTACTACATTATATACCAGATATTTATGCATTAAGTCATCAGTATGAAAGTTTCTTCATGTAAAACTATCCTGACATGACATAAAGCAACAAAACAGAACCCACACCAAAAGCAGGTAAATCAAAATACCATATAAATAACTGGAGGCGATTCAGGGTCAGTGTGGTTTTACTACTGACCCACATCTAAATCATCTGTTCTGTTCAGTGGTTATGACATCAAACCACACCTGGCCTCAGCTTGCTTTCATTTCAGTACAATTGTTTGGTCAGAAATTTAAAACTTTCTGGCCATTTTGGAAGTGTTTGTTTTTTGTCGTGTCTTGGTTGGGGATACACATTATTAAAAAAAAAAAAAAACATATTGTGATTATTTTGATTACAATATCAGTTATGATTAGTGGGAATTATAATTTTTGCATCACAATTTTTATTTAACATTTGTTGTCATCTGCACTTGGACTACAGCTAACATTTTTTTGTATTATCAATCAATTCTTATTTTGTCCATAATCCAAAGATATTCAGTTTGATGCCACAGAGGAGTAAAGAGAGAATTTGAACATTAAAAAAACAACAACAATCAAAACATCAAAACAATTAATCTATTGTCAAAATAGTTATCGATCAATTTAATAGTTTACAGCTAATCAATTAATCAATACCAATTGCATCTGGCCATATTGTGATTTCAATAATATTTAGATTAATTATGCACCCCTAGTCTCAGTAATCAAAAGCAGTTAATTACAAGTGTCTTACAAGGTCAACTGTATTTATAAGATATTTATCATTCATCAGTTGCAAAATAAAACTTAATTTACAACTATAGATATATTATTAGAAAGGCTATGCTGCATCCTACACTGAGAGAATGCTTAAGTACAAGGCTTAGCAATTTCGAAGAAGGTGTAAACCACCACGATTTACATGTTGTGTCAACTCAAACCACATCATGTTCATTTATAACGATGCACACCCACACACACCCCAGCATGCTTGGCCTACCACTGTGACAGGCTGGGTTTCCTGTTAAAAAAGGATTAGGACCATAGCATCATGCAATATGACCACAAACGCGCATACCGCATCTGTGTCATACTTCAGTAGCTCGTCTAGAACCTGGAGACAAACTCAAACAAGCAAGTAAACATGAAAGTGAAGTTTGACGCTTGAGTAAAGTCCTGCCTCACTCTGGTTTCAAAATCACTCGCACTAACTCTTCCCTAGAACCATATACTAATTTTGAGAGACATACACATTTTATCTATTTCTAATTAACTATATGACTAAGGCCTCGGGGCAAAGGGTTAGGGTCTACTTCTATGGTGTAATCTATTTATTATTTGATCACAGTGATGATTTAGAGTTCATTTCTCAGGGATTACAGCCCACTGCATGTTGGTGTGTCTATGTGTTTGTTGTTTATGTGGGGTATTGAAGGGGGTTTGCATATTTTATGCTTTTATCTGTTTTTTATGACTGTTCTGTGTATTTTTGCACCTTGGCCATCCAAATTTCCCTATCTGGGATAATGAAGTTTACTTTGAATTTGACTTTTCAAGTTATATTTTAATCTACCTTAAATGAAAACAATATAAGCTACAGTAAAAATATTTAAGAACGCACAAACACCCTTGTGAAACTGTCCAGGACATTGGACAAGTATCAACAGCAGTCTAGCTTCTTGATCCATAAGTAAAGCATTATGGGCACAGCACCCTCACCTGACCATATATGTGGATAACATGCAAGGCTCCTGTTTTGTAGAAAGAACCAGTACACCTACATAATATATTATTAAGGGCAGGACTTTAATCAATCTGGATTTTTACAAGGATTTTATTCAATTCTACTTCCTCAGATGTTTGGTGCTTAAAGGACAATGAAGGTGTGACAAGGAAGAAGTGATTTAAGCCATCTTTCACATACACAGAGTAAGGGTGTCAAAAGTATCAATACTTTTTCAATACCATGTTCAAAAAAATACAATGTCCATTAATTATAGTATCAAAAGTAACAAAGTTATTTAAAACATAATCTAAGTGATCATTCAAGACCTAAGTTCAGCTCAATCTTTACTGTCAGCAAAGCCAGACAGTGCTCTGTGACTTTTCCGTACCTGCACTATGTAGACTGTTTTTTTCTTAAATCAGTGTTGCATCGAAGTTTAAAATTCTGGTATTGTTGCAACTATAACACAGAGGGTGACTGTATACAAATCATTCAGAAAAAAAGATAATTTGACTTTTTGATTATTTCTCTACTTTTTAAACACTTGTGTTTCTCACCATCCTCCCTAAAAATTCCTTGTCTCTTTATTTCCTTCTCTAATTTGCTTCAGCATTGTACTATTTTCTTTAGGGATCTTTACTTCAATATTTTCCCCCCATTAACTGCCCCCTTGTCTCTCTCACCATCACTGTTGCACCCGCTGCCCTGTCAGTATTGATCAGCCTCATTGATCCTCACGGTTATGTCATACCAAATATTTCTCCCCTGGTGAATATAAGCCAATCGTTGCAATTCAGACAAAATTAGACACATGTCCCAGACCAAACGCAGCATCTACCAGTGATGACTAACCTAAAATTCTGCTCAGTTTTTCCAGTGTTAGGAGCTACTGGACTGAACCAACACTAGGACTACGTGCATTACCAACAGCTACTGAGCAAAGGTATAAAGTTCAGTATAAACATCATGTCAAAATGTTTTAGATACAACAGGCTGCTATACAATGAACAATTGTATCAGGCTTTAAGTGCGTATTCACACTAAGGCTAAACCACAAAATCCAAATGGAATTTGTTTCATGCTGCAAAAACATGGTGTTACATCAGTGTTTACCATTAACTGTGAATAATTAGACACATAGCTAAACTCAGGAGCTTATTGGCAGCACAGCAGCTCGTTGTTTGGTGCTGTGCATGTAGTTATAAAAACAAGCCATACCGGGCCACGTAAGCAGCCAAAGACAGACACGGACTGCCGTCTTCAGGTTGAATTACATGGATGTGGCTATATGATTCAACAGCCCATAAAATGCAACAGCTTTTCCCTACAAATAGCCAAATATGGAAGATTCTGAATCTCTGACTCATGCAGTGGAAGCAGATGAGATAGCAGCAATCAGGTCCTGCAGCACAAAAGCATCAAAATTGTGTCTCACTGTAACATGAGATTAAACTATACGCTCTTCACAGCACACGCCAATTTACATTGCACTTGAACTAAAATAGAAAACATGGAGGGGCTGCTGTTGTACAGTCTATTTAAAAAGTCTGCCATGCAGATGCTAAGCCATGATTTAAATAAAGACACTGACAATGGATGTATATAAAAGCTCTTATAATACATCCATAACACTAACATGCTGACAGATAAGTGAAGTTGTCCAGTAAAAAAGTGACACAGCAGAAGGGGTGGAGACTAAAGAGGAAGCACATGGAGCTGATGTCCAATCCTCCTTCTCTCTACAAAGAAGAGATAAATTATAGCTGGAGCGGTGACAGAGAGGAGGCGAGCAATAAAAAAGTAAACAGGGAGGAAAATGTTTAGCTTATCCTTCCCTCTCAGCACCAGTTGGACAGAGACATTTAAAGCTGAAGTTTACCTTGATCAAAAGTGAGTGTCCGTCGACGACGGCGACGGTAAAACCAAAGTCCAGCTGCTGTCAAGAAGTGAAAAGTCACCACCAGGATAGGTGTTATGACTGCAGGGTCTGTTAGAAAGTCCATCTTGACTCACAAATCGTTGCTTCCTTAACTAAAAAAAAGTCCACAAGTTCCACAATCTGAGAATAAACGCCACAAATGCCCAAAGGTGAATCAAAAACAAAAGTTACTGCAGATCCATCAACTGCAAGCTTCCAGGTAAAGTCTCAAAATATGTTGTATCCATACAGGAGAGATTTTACTGCCAGCTTCTAAATGTCAGTAAACAGAATCATGGCGATCCGTCTTCTCCTTTCACTTCTTCTGTTTTGACACAAAAAAGATCTTCCCGTCCTGCCTCCAGCATCTCTCTTCCTTCAGCACATAACTACTGTACCAACTAAGTTCTCTGAGTTCTTCTCTCCATTCAGATGCCCTCCCTCTTTCCACCCCCTGCTCTCTCTTTCTCACTCTCCCTCAATCTCGCTCGCTCTCTGACACTCTAACAGTGAATTCCATTCCCCTGAAACAAGCCACCAGACTGTAGCCGTTGCTCAGTGCGCCGTTAGAGAACCGGTAAATAAATGAAATGGGACTAAACAGACGGAAATGTGTATGTGTGTGCTTGCCTCACACTCTCTGAAGGAAACCACATGGGAGATACCCAGACACTCTTCTTCCTGTGTGTGTGTGTGTGTGTGTGTGTGTGTGTTTCTATTATAGCATGTTAAAGTCATTTTATATATTAATATATGAGCATAATGCACTAATATGTATTAATTTGTGCATTTGAATGCATACATGTCGCATTCGTATGTGATCGTCCTTTCAGTGTGGACAAATGTTGGTAGTATTTTGGACAGTGTGTGTACTTGTGAGTTAGGTAGCAGTTTGTGTGTGTGTGATTGTGTTTACCTCCGTTGCTATGAGTGAGCAATGCATCCTGGCTGTGATATTTATGAGCGGCTATCTTTGAATGATGTCTGCTGACTGTGATGGTGTGTTCAAAAGCTTCAGACAGAGGGGGTGATCAAACTAAAGTGATCATACTGTGTGTCTATGTTGGACACAGAGACAGTAAAGTGTGATTCAGCATGATTCAGGCTGCAGACTGGAAGGCAGAGGGTCCTAGAGTTATTCTCACCTAGCAGAGAATTGTGTGTCTGTGCATGTGAATGTGTGTCTCTGGTTGAGTTATCAGCTCAGTTCTGAAAGCCACTGACATTTCAGTCCTAGCAACCTCCAGAATAAACAATACACAACCACAATCAATCTGACGACGTCTGATCACTATCACGAGAGGAACCTCAGCTCCAAACTGCTCTGACTGTTATGCTCATTTTACGCTACATGCTGTAGTTTGAGCCCTTTTGGAACCTTAATACAAAGAAAACAAGTTTGTCGTTTTGGAAATGCTTGGTTTTCACCGGAGAACAATAATCCTGTAACAAAGGGCATAAAGGCCATCCTGGTGGATATATGGAGAGAGCAGTAATGAGGTCCTTTCCTTTTAGTCATTTCCTAAGCACCATAATTACCAGATAACATGAGGTAATGGAGATGTGATGCCAGCTGTTGATCCGGTGCTTTCCACCACTGAGCCATATTGAGGATCAATTAGTGATTTCCCAATGCAAGACAACTACATTAACCACAGTGCTTTATGTCCTAAAATTACTCCTTTAACTGATGAAGAGCAATCTTAGGCTTGAAACGTTCAACTTTTTCTAAATGTAGGATATAATCTAGTATAGGAGAATCACGACTCTCCAAATACAATGTTCGATTTAACTTTCAATATTAAGGTCACGATTCGATTTCCAATTAAAACATTTTTCCCCAGCACTGATGGCTATGCCATTGTTTGACTACAGACTACAAACTTACTTAAAAGGATAGGCTACATGGTATCAAGTATGATATAACTGCCATAGTTTTTTTTTTTTTTCTGAATTTACCACACGAATGCCATATAGTCATATTTGAATGTAGGCTCGTAACAATTGGTACCTAAAAGAAGGACTACTTTTGTCGTCCAAGAGATGGACGTGAATTGAATGATGAGTCTGACGTCTACTAATATCTTTTGCCACCAATGTAAGAATAATGTCAGACAGTATGGAGAGAAGAAACAAGCTTTTTCATGTGGTCATTTTACATAGGCCAAACAAGTATTCACTGAATTTACAGAAAATGTACTACATAGTGATATTTATCCATGTTTGGATATTAAATGACCTATACGGGGAAAAGAAATGTTGGTTTTCACAAAGAACAGAACTACATTACCCACATTACTGAGTCATTTCTGTCAGCAAATGCTTCAACCCTAACCTGAAACAAAAAAAAAAAAATGTCAATAACTGACCACTGCATGTACTGATAAATAAAGAGCAACAAAAGCATTAGAAAGATTTTTTTTTAAAGTCAGAATGATATTGATTGATAGAGAGAAAAAGGGAACAAAGTGACAGAGTAAAAAGCAAGAAGAGTTTCAAGAGGAAATTTAACAACCACATGTCTCTTGTGGTAAAGAGTGTGATGCTGCCACTGTGGGGCAGAAGAGATCAACATGTGTGTGCTGGGCTGCACAACTTAACACTCAGACCACTGACAGCAAGACCAGTAACACACTGACGCACCATAAAACCACAAATCTCTGACAGTGGTGACATCCTTTGGCTGTAACTGATTTCATATTGATATATTACTACAGTTTATTTATTTACTTCAATGTGTTTAAACTGTAGTTTTAACACATTCTGTAAAAAGCTATGTTTCAATATCTTTATAACTTTCTGGTTTCAGTTATATTTGTATTCCCTTTATAATTAAATATGTCT
>JAJHUR010096738.1:31210-48068 GCA_027495735.1 Lutjanus campechanus
ATGTTGGACACAGAGACAGTAAAGTGTGATTCAGCATGATTCAGGCTGCAGACTGGAAGGCAGAGGGTCCTAGAGTTATTCTCACCTAGCAGAGAATTGTGTGTCTGTGCATGTGAATGTGTGTCTCTGGTTGAGTTATCAGCTCAGTTCTGAAAGCCACTGACATTTCAGTCCTAGCAACCTCCAGAATAAACAATACACAACCACAATCAATCTGACGACGTCTGATCACTGTCACGAGAGGAACCTCATCTCCAAACTGCTCTGACTGTTATGCTCATTTTACGCTACATGCTGTAGTTTGAGCCCTTTTGGAACCTTAATACAAAGAAAACAAGTTTGTCGTTTTGGAAATGCTTGGTTTTCACCGGAGAACAATAATCCTGTAACAAAGGGCATAAAGGCCATCCTGGTGGATATATGGAGAGAGCAGTAATGAGGTCCTTTCCTTTTAGTCATTTCCTAAGCACCATAATTACCAGATAACATGAGGTAATGGAGATGTGATGCCAGCTGTTGATCCGGTGCTTTCCACCACTGAGCCATACTGAGGATCAATTAGTGATTTCCCAATGCAAGACAACTACATTAACCACAGTGCTTTCTGTCCTAAAATTACTCCTTTAACTGATGAAGAGCAATCTTAGGCTTGAAACGTTCAACTTTTTCTAAATGTAATACAACAATATACAGTATATAGTGTAGGAGAATCACGACTCTCCGAATACAATGTTCGATTTAACTTTCAATATTAAGGTCACGATTCGATTTCCAATTAAAACTTTTTCCCCCAGCACTGATGGCTATGCCATTGTTTGACTACAGACTACAAACTTACTTAAAAGGATAGGCTACATGGTATCAAGTATGATATAACTGCCATAGTTTTTTTTTCTGAATTTACCACACGAATGCCATATGGTCATATTTGAATGTAGGCTCGTAACAATTGGCTAACTTTCACCATTGGGAACAACAAATAGTGGGAGAATCACCAATCCTGTAATTTGATTCTGATTATTGAAATTGAAAGCTGATTTTGATCAAATGAGTGATAATGGAAAAACGTTTATTGTTTCATATTATGCTCAATTGTTTAGCTGATTTCACTGTACAAATCAGACACTTCACAGCAATTTTTTTGGTCAACTGGGTGACGCTTTGCCTTCATCAGCACGGCACGGATGCAGACAGGACAAACATGAAGGAGAGTGAAAGTGACACAGAACGGTGTAATTCCAAACAGGAGAAAGACTCCAATCAGCCAGGACATAACGAGGAGCTCGTACCTAAAAGGACTACTTTTGTCACATGGACGTGATTTGGGTACGAAAAGTCTGATGTCTACTGATATCTTTTACCACCAATGTAAGAATAATGTCAGACAGTATGGAGAGAAGAAACAAGCTTTTTCATGTGGTCATTTTACATAGGCCAAACAAGTATTCACTGAATTTACAGAAAATGTACTAAATAGTGATATTTATCCATGTTTGGATATTAAATGACCTATACTGGGAAAAGAAATGTTGGTTTTCACACAGAACAGAACTGCGTTACCTACATTACTGAGTCATTTCTGTCAGCAAGTGCTTCAACCCTAACCTGAAACAACAAAAAATAATTTGTCAATAATTGACAACTGCATGTACTGATCAATAAAGAGCAACAAAAGCATTAGAAAGATTTTTTTTAAAAGTCAGAATGATATTGATTGATAGAGAGAAAAAGGGAACAAAGTGACAGAGTAAAAAGCAAGAAGAGTTTCAAGAGGAAATTTAACAACCACATGTCTCTTGTGGTAAAGAGTGTGATGCTGCCACTGTGGGGCAGAAGAGATCAACATGTGTGTGCTGGGCTGCACAACTTAACACTCAGACCACTGACAGCAAGACCAGTAAACACTGACGCACCATAAAACCACAAATCTCTGACAGTGGTGACATCCTTTGGCTGTAACTGATTTCATATTGATATATTACTACAGTTTATTTATTTACTTCAATGTGTTTAAACTGTAGTTTTAACACATTCTGTAAAAAGCTATGTTTCAATATCTTTATAACTTTCTGGTTTCAGTTATATTTGTATTCCCTTTATAATTAAATATGTCTAGTGTGTTACATCATTATTATGTTTCATCACCCCTGAACACACAATACTCCTTTGAGCTCACATTTTCACATGCATAACATACAACATACAACCACACAGATTACAATCCCTTAACTGAGTTTCTCAGAATTTAAGATGTTGCTTTGCCTTTACACCTTCAAAAACACAGCTCTTTCACAGGTAAAAGCACATTTTGTCAGTTTATATCTTCCTTCCACACTCACAGACCCTCAAATGGCAGACCAACTGAATTTAAGGCCCTCTGTTTGTGTACATGTGTGAATGTCAGCTTTCAGGGTCAAGAGGTCAGGGGTCCAATCTCATGCCCCCCCTCTGCAGAAAATGCTGCGTCTGGAAACTTTAGCCACACACACACAACCACACAACCACACACACACACACACACACACACACACACACAACTAGGGTGTAACAAAGCCTGGTATGATGTCAGACTACAGTATAAGCTCGACACAACAGGGAGGTAAGAGAAGAAGAAAGATGGAGGGACAAGAAAAAAAACTAGAAACGAAAGTGTGGGAAGCATCAGGGGAAAAGGAGAGAGTGTGTTATTGTAAGGTTTGGTGTTGTATTGGCTGTTTGTGTTGGGAAGTGAATGACCCTTTTCATTCAGATATCAGAGAGAGAAATCTCACACTCACTGCTCAACACACACACCAAAAAAGAGAGAGGGAGAAAGATACAAACACACAAAAACACACACAACCCTTTGTGACCGCTGTGTACAGTCTCAGTACTGTCTCTCCTATATTAGCATAGTATAATTCATCCGATGCTTCCCATTATAGCAGAGACAATTAGCCTCACTGGACAGAGGAGGAAATTAAATTATTTTTGCATATGTCTTGTTGAGATGATGCATATGTCTCTTGTGTGTTTAATGCCGCAGCATGTCATGTTTCCCGCCTCTACCTCCCCCAGTATGGCTCATTTCTCCCAGTCAGCATCCTTTACAGAGATAGCCAGGCTGTCAGCAAGGTCACCCTGACACACAAACACATACATATGCAAACACACACACACATAGAGACATACTGTACTTTTGTGCAAAGAATTGCTGCCCTGTGCCTTCACATGATAGTACTGAGAGATGAGTGCAGGCAGAGCCATAAACTGTATCAGCATATGGAAATGTACCGACTGCAGGCTGACCACATAAAAGAACACAAGCTGCAGTGTAGGTTTATAAAAGAAGTGTGTGGTTGTTGACTGTTGTCTTAGACAAGACATATCTCGTCTTTTCATAGACCCAATAATTATTAGACTAATTATTAGACTACTTTATTTATGAGATATTTCTTACTTTAAACCATATTTTTTTCCCCAATTACTGACTGTATTTTGTTTAGGCAAAGGTTCTCATGCTGCTTTGTGTCGAGATAAAACTGATGCATTAAGTTTTCCTCATTTTTTTAAGCAAAAAAGGTTTGCGAAAATAGTTAATGTTCAAAGTGAGGTATCAAAAAATGCATCTCTTTGACATCTGCACTTAAATTATAATATCATGCTGGCACTGTTATTTAAAAAATGTCAATACTACCCAGCTCTGTATCGCTGCTAACTGCAGGAAGACACAGGAAAAATATGTTGATGAAAGGCAGGAGGGAGGATGAGCAGAAAGGGCAGGATGAGGAAAAGGACAGTCACATCAGAGTGATGAATCCTCTGACCTTGGATTTTCATGTCCATGTAGTTACAACAAAAAAAAGATACGACCTTCCATCTTTTCCTCGCTCACTCCCTTCAGTTCCTCCGACAAAATACCATCTGCCAGACTGAACTCAGTCACCTCCGCATTTAATACCAGCTTGTACCTGTGCAATAACTCTGTCACTATCAATCTTTTTTGCATCATAACAAAGAAACTGACAGTTGAAAAGTTATTTGTTGAGAATAAGATACACTACCAGATAATACAAGATATATGTTCATGCTAACAAACCTCATGTCTCAATACGTGTTGTTTTCTGCCATTATGAACTGATATTACAATCGTCTGAGCAGATACAGTCTTGATTCTGAATCTGGTAGTGAAATTAAGAGTTGCTGTAATGCTGTACATCAGTGCTTTAATATGTGAATAAAACAGCTATTCTGAGACTCCTCCATCACACAGCTGCATGTGGTGTGATAGTGACACATCTCCACTGCCTGCCAGCCTCCCACACTGTTACCCCGCAGATGTGTGACCTCTGGTCCCTCCATTGGTGAAATGCAGCAGAAACGCTTCCTGTCTGGAACGCAAGCTGGCCGCCAGAGTCCTGACCTGCCATTCTGAGGCTGAACCGTTCAGACAAAAGTACCATGAGGCTTCAGTCATAACAGCACACATGCAGGAAACAAGGTGGCTGTAGATGATGAGAGGAAGCAAATACTTGTACATGTTTTGATACAATATTCCCATCACCAGCAGTATGGTCAGGACAGTGAGGCACCTGACTGCCTAGCGTTCAGCCACTGAACTGCACACTGTAAAATGTCTTCATGGATCCCGAAACAACAAAAGTGCTGCAGTTGTATTTCTGTTTGCAGGACAATGATAAATAGTTCATAGAGAGTCCACAGAGAAAGTTGGAGCCACTTTGAAAATCATCCAAACTAAGAGACAGACAGCCCTCATGCAGTACCAAACTCTGCAGTTAGGGGGCAGACTGGGTCCAGTTACAGAGAAGCAAATTCAGTTTGTCTCCTGTGTTGCATCATTGATTTTTAACATTTTAGTCAGCTTAGAAATCCCAAAGGAAGTTTAGTCTCACACTTTGATCCAGGCCCAGTATTCATTTATTAATCTTTTCTCTGATGTGTGAGGTCCAGACTTTTCAATCTGTAAACTTCAGTTAGGTTTGCATCAGTTTACTGGTGTTATTATTATCATTATTATGTAACTAGACAGGAGGAAGACAACATAGGGAAAATGGTCAAAAGCCTCTCAGAAGGGAAACTATGGGAAAAACAGTTATAAACCCAAACTCTTGTTTAATGTTTAATACGTAATGAGCTAGATAGTAAAACATTTACACACCAACATAACACAGTTCAGCTCTATCCAGACAAATGGATTTGGCATCGCTGGGTCAAATGGGCATAAGCAATCAACCTCAGACTGTTAGTAATTCAGGCATGGCTAATCACACAGCGAGGAGCTGGACATCATGATCACTGGACCTGATCGAGGCTTCACTAACAATCCAGTTAACTGAAATTATATCAGACTACTATCGGTCTTTTAAATGGACACTGTGGAGTTACTGGGTTATAGAATGATGTATTTCATTCCTAAAATGAGGCTATTTAGTAACTGACCTATTTTAGTACAAAGCAATTTATTTTAAGAGGTTGGAGGATGGGATGTGTCACTGAAAATATGGGAGCCAGTGGTTAGGTGCCGCTATTCATTTTAAAAAAATATTTCTTGCATATATGTTGTATATTATTATACATTCAATGTTATGTGTTTATTATTTACCATGTAGGCTACATACATGTATGTACATGCATATATTTGAGATTGACTAATTATTGGGCTAACATGCAGCATTTTTACAATTAAAGGAATCATTTGGGGGTTTTTTTTGTATCTGATAGCTGATAAAATAAATCAATTGAGCCACCTCTCTCTGTCTGTAGTGCATTCTGTATAATCACACTCAGTGTCCTACCCACAACACTATCTGACTGTTAACTGAGCTACTTTATATACTAAGTAACTTGATCTCTAATAATATCATAACTGTTCATTATAGTTGATTTATATTTTGTATAAATAATCTCAATATGCAAAGTAAATAAAGTGCAGTAAAAAGTATTTGCCTCTAAAATGTAGTGGGGTGGAAGAATAAATGGTTCTAAATTTTGATTCTACCATCAAGATTATCATTTTTATTGACAATTTGTATTGTTCTTCAGTCTCCTTGATTACAAATAATCAGTATCAGCCTTGCACAGAGTCTACACATATATGCCTGTGTCTGCTAATACTGCATCTCATATAACTACACCATACATGGTTTGATTCCAGCCTCTCCTTCCTCCCTTATTTTCTCTCTGAGAGATATCCCAAAAAAACTAAAAATGACAAAATAAACAATCTAAAAATAGATATTATATGTAGTGTATATTTCAAATATATTACCTATCATGTTTGTGTTATAGTTATGTTATTCCCCAGCACGTAGGCAATAAATAGCCAGTGGTAAGTAGGTAACTATTTTCTCCAGTTTGACAGAGAATTTGACAGAGAACTCAGTGTCCACTCTGCTACCTACTGTGGTCTCTCTCAGTGTGGGATGAACACATCAAAGACTCCGAGTGCTGGAGCTGCTGATGGTTAAGTAAGTTGTGTTTTGACAGAACTACTAAGCGGATCGCTACACTCGTTCATCGAGACGCAGACAGGGGCAGAGCCAGGAGTCATCAGACAGACAGCGAGACAGACAGACCGACAGTGACACCCCGAGATGCCATTAAGAGATTAGAGGACAGGAGGGGAGGATGGAACAGGAGAGGGCAGAGGATGAGTCTGCCCCCCGAAAAAACTATCAAGGATGGATTAACAGGAGTTGACTTGAGGATACACACAGACAAAACACAAAGCACAGGGGTGCCAGCAAATTAATTAGGATATGTCAGTACAAGTGATGAGAAGTAGGAAGTTGACCCATCTGGAGACAGACTTTAAGTCACAGTAGAGCTCAGGTTTTCCACCCAGTACTTCAACTGGGAGCTCAAAGAGATGACATTTATCTTGTAAAAGCTTCCTCTTTCTAACAACAGCTCTCATCTGTGTTCATTAAGCACAGACTGACATTTACATTCCTTCTCACCCTACAAACAGTGATTTAATAACCCACAAGCTGTTTTCTGGTTAGCTGTGTTTTAGGAAGTGACAACAATGGGTTTTCCTGAATGGAGAGATGAAGCCATGAGAGAGAAGTAAGAGAAATGAGGGATACCTTCAGGCCAGTACATTTAAACATTGGGAGTCAAACTGGGTCACAGGGCCTGCTGCTGAGTTCAAAAATGTCAAGGGAGAAACTGTTTCTGGAAGCCTGAATTCCTGCATAGTAAAATTAAATTACTTGGCTGAGAAAACAGGAAAAGATTCTAGGCCTACACACCCAAGAATACAGAAACACACACACCAGTGGCAAAGCCTTTGTTTTCAGGAAACAAAGCTTAATTACCCCTGTCCCTTCTTTCACCCCGCATGATAAAAAGAAAAGAACAAAGACTTGAACAGTTAACATATTTTTCTCTATTCTCCATTCCCTCTGGGCCACAATGACACACACCAAAAATAGATTATTTTCGCATATAACATTTGATATTAAGATGTCTGTCTTATGATACAGGGTATAAGAGTGCAGAAATAGCTATGACTAGGCACAAGTGTTTTGGATGCTACATGTAGAAAAAGAGGTGACTACATATTGACTGTAAAACGTAGGGGGGGAAAGAGCTTCTGCATGAAAGATTCTTTTTTGTAAATACATGTAAGTGAGGAAATAAAATTTTATCAAAACTTGTCATCACCCTCTAAGGCAGTGTCAGGCTGCATTCAGACCGACACAGAGTCCCATTTTGTTATAAATGGGACTCTGTTGACTCCAGCAAAAAAGTTAAACCTGGCTCAACTTTTTATAACATCATCATCATCGTGCCTCCATGTTTAAAGGAAACCAACATTGAAGGGACATGGGACACAAACCGCAGTCCGAGGGTTTATAGGCCCATCCATTCACCCCAACCACCACAATGCTGTATTCTTCTGTTTTGGACATGACTGTCATGGTTAATTTCTTATATGATGGATGACAGAGTTTGGTTTGGTTTGTATGCAGTATAAACACACTGAGCCTGACTGGAAGCTGGAAACCAACATGACCTCTGTGACCTGACTCTGTCACTCCCTCATTGTCAAACCATCAGGCTCGGGAGCAGCATGAAAACAGTGATGTTGAACTCTTGAGCATTAACTGTCCGGTCAGAGCCCTCCTCAGGGTAAAGGGCAAGGATAATGCTTGTGTGTGTGTGTGTGTGTGTGTGTGTGTGTGTGTGTGTGTGTGTGTGTGTGTGTGTGTGTTGACACCAGCGTGAGTAAATCTCGTAGGTAATCTTATCACACTGTTTGTTGAGACACTTATCAAGTTGTCATCCAAAATCACTGCTTAAATTACTTTGGCCCTTCATTTGTACAGAAAAACAACAAACACACAGATATCAACACTTACATAACGCATCAGAGAAACTAGGAGGAGTTAGGAGGAGAAATAGAGGAAGAAGAGTGTAAAAGCTGTCACCCAGCATGGCACAGAGAAGCCCTGCATGGATGGATGGTGGGAAAGGAGGGAGGGGACTGACTTGGAAAGAGGGAAGAGAAAGCGCAATAGATTTATGACCCCGTGAGAAAAGAGAAGCTTCATCCAAACTCTTTTGGTTTAAGGGCCTTAGTTAATCACAGGTTAATGAGCAGGAGTGGGAAGGACACAGAGAGCAAGTGGAGGAGAAAGGGGTAGAAACAAAAAGAGAATGAAGGTAATGAATGAGTGGGAAGAAGAAAAATTGCATTTTTTATTAAGATTAATTGACACGCAACCAGAAAACATGAAAGCAGAAAGTGGGGAGAAAGGAGTCTTTATCATGAAAGTGCACAGGAAAAAGAGAATGAAGTAAGATAGACAGATAAAAGATCAAAGTCCAAGAGGAATAACAACATGAGATAAATGGGAGACAAACAGAGGACAGGCGAAAGTGAAAGAATAATAAAAGTGAGGGGACAGAAGAGTTGGCGTCACAGTGTTGGCAAGAATGAACAAGGGAAACTGAAATAACAAAAAGACATTCAAGAACTTTCTATGTGGCAGGACATGTTCTTTCTTCATGGTCTTTTTTAACTGCACTTGTATATTTGTACTTGTACACTATCATTGCAATGTTCCTGCTTTTTACTACCTGCCTAGGGACTACAGATGAAAACTAACTCGTTCTAATAATATTTGTTTTTAGTTGGATTAAAAAGAGACAAGAATCAGAAATGTGCAAATTGATTTAAGAATTTGAAATCAATTTGTCATCTGGATATTGACCATTTATTTGAAAACAAATACATTTGTCCAGTTCATTCAAAACTGTGAAACCCTGAAATCTCTGAGGACCAATTCAAAGCCAGACTAACACTGCTTCCTAACATACAGCAAGCAAGCAAACTCAAGCCTGGTTTCTATATAGTTGAGTGACAGTTTACTTGCTTCTCTCAAGCTCCCCATTTTCCCTCCAAACCTGATCCTATCTGAGGATATCCCGTTAAAAGAGTGGATCATATAAGATGTGCTGAAGTGTACAAAACTTGACCAAAAATAGGACCAGGGTGAGGCTTTTTTCATTTTTTCTCTGATTGTGGTACTTCATTAGTCTAGGAATGACTAAAGTCAACAGTCTTCATCCTCTGGGAACCATGTCTGTACAAAATGTTGCTGTAATCTATCCAATGGCTGTTGAGATATTTCAGTCATGTGGTGAACTAGTCAGCTAAACATCGCTGTCATCTATGGAGCGAAGCAGCTAGCATGCCTTAAAAAACCGATACAACTTTACTTCTTTATCTCAAATTCCATGACTTTTTCTAACTGGAGTGCACTGCTGAGGGCTCAGATCCTCAAACCCTTGGCTATGTTAGTGCCTTTACTTTGCTACAAATGTACAGAGCAGAGAACGAATGAGATACAGTAAAGAAGGTCAGGAGGAGGTGTGTTTGAGAGAGCCAGGGAGAAAGAGCAAGACACCTATAGGGTCGTGAGAGAGAGATGAAGATGAGGAAGAAGAAAAACACTTAGACGATGAGGTCAATGGATGGGAAAAGACGAGGCAGAGGGAGAAAAGACAAAAAGTGAGGGAATGAAAGGGGCAGGGGCAAAGAATGTGAAGAGTGTACACAAATACAGGGGACCCGAACACATAACCACGGTAACCAGGCCCTTAATTTTAACCCCAGCTGTTCTCGTTACCATGGACACCTCTCAATTAGGACCCTCCCTCCACCCCTCCACACACTATCCCATCCTCTGGCCTTTCATTCAGGCACTTGACCCAGGCTCCTGACAAAGCTGTAATTATCAGGTTGTCAGACGCGTCCGCGGGGTCCTCACTGCCATGACGTCAACATTTACATTCAGTCTGGCAAAGGTCTCAGCGCTAGAGGCCTCTTTTTATTTAGGTTTTTTGTCTTTACCTGACATCTCAAGATGACACACTCCAGAGAGTATTTGTCACCTTTAACCCTTGAACGTCTGATACATGTTTGTTTGACTGTTTGCAATGTAGGAAACACTGCTTCTACAGCATCTGAAAGAACACTGGACATGATGCAACAAACAGCTACGTGTCCAAAATTAATAACCCAATGTTTTCATATAATTTAAGCGCTAAAAATGTTATTTTTAGCTGTACAGATGAACATTGTTAAATAGAGAGAAGTAATGCAAAAAAAAATGGGGTAACTGGTAATTGATAAATCACAAGTCATTTATCACGCAAAAGTTTCATCTTTTCAAATATATATATTTGTAAAATGAAAACCATTTGGTTTTGGGCTGTTGGTTTACAATGTTTTCCATGGTTTTCTAGCATATAATACACTAAATAATTAAAAAAGAGACAGTAATTATTAGTTGCAGTTTCATATCCTGTATGTTTCATCTTCCTTGAGTGCAAATCATCATCTCAATCTTCTGCGAAATTGAACAAAGCATAATAAATATTTAAGTTTCAGTAAAAGCAAATGTCAATGTTAATGTTCAAGGAGTGACATGTACTCTATTCTCCTCAGTAAATACTACATTTGTATTAGCAGGTCTGCCTTTGATTCATCTTGATGTCTTAATGGGTTCTGGTGGTAAAACTGTCCCTAGAAGAACAGCTTGTTAACTGTATCAAGGAGCCTAGATGAACTATAAAAAAATACTCCCTCTCACTCACAGCAGACTTTCTCTTTTGTTTCAGGAGTCAAAACCCTTGTGTGTTGTCACTGTGTGTGTTGTACACAGGCAGGTGTGCGTATGTGTGTGGATTTCAGGCTGTTTCACAGTCACTGGAGCTGTCAGTGAGTCAGTTAATGCTTGCGTGTGTGTGTGTGTAAGAGAGTGTAATAGAGACAGTGGACTATTGTGTGTTTGTGACTCTTAGTGAGGAAAAGGCAGCGGGAAAACTTAAGACCACCAAGACTGACCATGAAACAAGAGGAGATGGGAGGACTGATCGTACATCAGACACAGACAGAAGCTTCTCTTTCCCTCTCACTAATGGCCTATGTTGCTTTTTCGCCTCTCTGCAAAGAACTTTTCATCAAGTTCACACTTCTTAATCACACACACACACCTACACACAAACACAAACTGCAGCTCTTTTCACAATGCGGCAGAGCCAGAAATTAATGAACGTATTTCCCTTAGCCCAGAGGCAGCAAAGATGTGAATTGTGCCTGACGGGCACAACAACTTGGAAAGTGATCAATGGCAGCGTTAATTGCTTCTCATTGCACAGGTTCATTAAGAGAGTCAGGTATGTTAAGACTAAGTCTCGTTACATAAGGGGACAGTAATCCTTTTTTAACGAGCTCATAGGGAGATGAGTTCAAGACCGGCATCTGAACATTTTATTTGAACATTTTACGGAAAAGGGGGTTTGGTGAATGGCTCCATAACAGACAGCTGCTGGTGGAGAAGGGGATGAGGAGAGGAGAGTAAATGTGTGAGGTGAACGAATAAATGAACAGAGGACAAGAGAGGTCAGACTATTGTGGAAGAGGAGAGATGGATTGATATAAGAAGGCTCTTGTCGCAAAGAGAAAAGACATAAAGGAGAATTTAAATAAAAGATAAAAATGTCTTTAAGGGAAAGGTTTATTACAATCTGAGTCCTATTTTAAAACTTTTGGCCTTCGTTTCAGTCATGATGATTGGTTTTGATCATACTGAATGAAATTTTATATGTTTACTTTTTTCCTTTTCCCATTGCCTGTAGATCCATTCGCCTTTTCTGTTGTTTTTTTTCTGATATGTGCCAAGATTCATTTCATGTGTGTGCAGGCGAGCAGAGAGAGAGGTTTTAAAAGTCTTTGTGTTCAGCTGTTGCTCTCAAATGACTCTCTGTGGTTTGAAGTTAGGTTTCTTTTCTGCATCACTATTTGTACATTCACATGTTCCTTTATTTGCTCTCTCATCTTCGTTTTCAGCTGTATAGGAATTGTGTTAAGATACTGCTGATGAAAACATAACATTTCCTGATTTTGCTGCTTTGCAATAAAAGCTTTTAGACAACAAAGTAATGGGGGACTTTTATTATGAACAAATTATGGGAAGTAAAATGTTTATCCACGGTTCAGCCATTTGACTAAATACCAGTACTTCATCAGTAAATTCACACCTTCAAGCAGGTGCAAACTCCGCTGTGCTGGGCTGCAGTACCCAGTACCAAACGGTGTCAAGCTGCACATGAGAATGAAAAAGGAGCAAAAGAGGCAACAAGCCTTCGTGGCCTCTGACAAAAAGGGGTGAAACTAGCGTCTCCACCTAAGTATCATGTTTACATCACTGCCAATCAGAGCTAGAGACAATAAATACAAGTACTGAAGAGTCATTTGACTCAGGACTAAATGCTGACTGTATCCCTTCCCGCTGAAAAAAGCCCAGATGTACGTTGGTGTTAGTGGGGGTTTTTGTCCAGTGTAAAAGGGGTGTCAGACAGGTTGAAATCAAGCCAATTACAGCTGCAATGACTATTCCATTGATCGATTATTCAGCTGTCAGAAAATTAATCTGTAAGGACAGACTAATTTATCAACCAAACATTAGTACCAGGCAATATTCCCCTCGTTGGCTGCAATCTGCCTATCGGCAAATAACATGGCATTCACTGATGGCAGTGGCAGATGCTTGGTGTGTTGCATAAATCTTGTGCTCAAATAATGTTGTATTGCTTGTTTGCAGTTGTACTCAAACAACAGTAGCTAGTATACCTAACTGTTGTTTCAGAGAAGGAGCCATTGGCTAGACACATGATGACAATGTTAACAACTGTGTTGACAAGTGAAGATGTTTTTGTTTCCCTAGCACAAAAGGGGGAATAAATAACAACAAACACAAGGTAAACAACCACAAAAAACATCAGTGTCTGCATGGGTTAAGGGCCATATTGTTATTTTAAACATCAATATCAGCCCCAAATTTTTTAACCTAAAACAAATTTGATAATAGAATAATTGTTTTTAAGGTAAAAGTGTCTCAAATGTATTTCTTTCTGGTTTTCTGAACCTTTTATGACAGTAAACAGAATATCTTTCAGTTTTGGACTGTCAGCTGGACAAGAAGTTGAATGAAACTGGAATTTCCCTTTAAGGAAATGAGGACAATACTATTTATAGCCGCTAAATGTTGAATCTTGTTCAGTCTGTTAATTTGTGTTCGTGGCATTGACTTAGTTGCTAACATTTCATTAAGGCGGTTGAGTAGAGAGAAAGATCATAGAGGAAGGAGAGGAGAGGAAGAGTGTTTATAGACTTTATTGATGGGCTGAGGGATGTTCTATCTGTATTTACTGTCAAGTGTTTCTATTGACTGCTGGCTCGGGCCTCTGGGGCTTCAACAACATACACCTAGTGGACACAAGGCCTTCAATAAACACAGACAACACCTTTTAAAAACTAACAGCAATCGAAGCATGACAATGCTGGGTGGAAAAACTCACAGCCACTTAACAAAAACCATATAAGGGAGAATAAAATGGTGGGAAACCTACAGGTGGTGCAGAGATGCATGATTAACTGATGAAGATGGAGTGAGAAAAGGGGGGAAGGCAATTTAAAAAACAGGTCACTGCAGAATCAAGTCCACCTACACACAGTCATAACTAATTTACCTATATCCACATACACAAGACAAACAAAGGCTAGCTTTATACCCCCACCCTGTACACACAGCCTGTGTAAACTCTAAGATTATCTGAGCTTGCCCATAACCAAACACACACACATAGGCACACACAGGATGAGGAGAATGTCCCATTTCCAGTGTTGATGCCGTCTTTGCAGCATCACAGCATGTTTCTCCAACTTCAAAAGCTCTAAAAATAAAACGAAGTAGAACCGTCTCTATCTTAGAAATAAACCCAAGGGCCAAAGCAAAGAGGGCAGACATGGTTTAAATTCTTCCAGGATGTAAAAAAAAAAAAAACATTACCAGATAAATTTAGTCCATTTTTTCATCCCTGCTCAAACACCTATCTTCACATACTCTCTCAAAACTGACAGTGCATAAGGCATGGATTTCAGAGCAGCCAACTCAGTATCACACTGAGATAACACTACATTTCCCACCCCCTGTCTCTAGGAAGTGCAGCCAGTCGAGCTCTTCAAGGTGGAGTCTGCGGGGCCTGTTGGAGTCTGGGGACAACAGGAAGCAAACAGGAAGTAGCTCCTTTCCCACGAGCATAGCAGGACGAAACACAATATGGTTAAAAATGGATACCAAAGACGTTATGAGCATCTGTGATGTTTGCAATTTTGTTTGTGGCTGATGGGTACACATTTGCACAAAATGGAATTTAGAATAATCTATGAATATTTCGTAATGTCAAATTTCCCAAGCAACATACTGTATATCATGACTCAATTTGGTCTCTGCAACAATTAGGTGATTAATCGATTAATTGTCAGCTATTAAATTAGTCACCAACTATTTTGACAATCAATTCATCGTTTGGAGCCATTTTTTAAGAAAACGTGTCCAAATTCTTTCATTTTAGCTTCTTAAATGTAAATATTTTGTGGTTTTTCTTCAATTCGAGACATTTGTATATCCTGACATACTTCAGGGAACAAAATCATCTAAACTGAATTATACAGTATGAGATCTTGAAATGTCCCAGTCTGCTTGATGTTGCTCTGCAATTAGGATTCTTGTTTTGACAAGTGAGTTGACAGATGAGCTGGGTAATACTTCCCCTAAGGGCCCCCCAAAAAACAAGGAGAACAAGTATATTCAAATATTATAATATTATGAGCTTTTACAAGCTATAAATAAGCTACTGTCCCAATCTAATACCCTGAAGTCAAAAATCTTCTTAACCACCGTAGAAACACATAATCCCTATGCTGCAAGGGCAGAAAAATGAATGTTTTAAAGAGAGATCCCAAATTTATCTACTTTTGAGTTGTTTTCTTTGTTGGGAAATGTTTATTTATAACAAATGCGCATCACGGATAAAGATGGCATGTTATCATTATTTAATTTATATGGCAATCAAAACATTTCTGCCCCCAGACCTCAATCAGTTGTCCTGGGCAAACAGGGTCTAGACTCTGATTCAAAACAACTAAAAATAAGCACTCATCTATTCCGCCTCTCGTTTCCAATTCTAGAAGTCATAAATCATTAACACACCAAACTGTTTTGACAAGCAAAAGTGAGTCTTACCAAGCAGTTCACTGACTGACAGTCTGTTTTTCCAAAGAAAGATCAAAGGAAGCTGTTGTTGTTTAGCTAGAAATCACTGTACATTAATTAGTCAAAATAACTTGACAATTAAATGAGTGATTTTTTCCCCCCAGATTCCAAAGTTTGTTCTTTGTACATAAAAGGTAAATTCAGTACTTCTTTCTGGTTTTACAGCTGTGGATGTTGGTTAACTTTGTCAGACAGACAAACACTGGCCTGCATGCCCACACAAACTCAGGTAAAATCATGTGAATGTTGATTAAATGTTAAGGTATAATTGCACTCATGTCCATGAAAGAGCCTAGATAACAGATAAGTGGTCAATACTGGTCATAAACCATGCAGTTGTGATTAAGGCTGATAAAGCAATAATATTCGGATAAATGGAGAAAGACCTGCAGTGAACAAGGACAAAGGACTTATCACTGCAGAGGGATGAGCCAAAGGAATTTGAGCCAATGTGCATTCATTCAAGGAAACAAAATGAATAAAATGTATGTAAACAAAATGACTGCTCACAAGAGAAACAAGGAACATCGCTGACCTAAGCAACACTTCCCAAAAGCATCTTAATCAGAGAAGGAGGAAGAATTTAATGACCCGTTCCACGAGACAATTTGGCTGGAACCGTATTAACTCCTGTTTAACGAGCTAATGAAATTTCCGAAATTTTCCTTGATTGGTGCTGAGATTATCTTCATTCCTTCAGTGGAACAAGATGAACCTCAAACTAAAATATTTCTGATACCAGCCTCGGATCCAAAACATCTCATACAGGGAGAAAACAACCTGAAACTCACAACTGCCACAGTGAACGGTGCTGGAGTGCTATGGCATTTTGAATTGTTCTCTGTTGTGCCCTGACCTTTAAGTTCTCTATCATGGCTCTGCTCAGGGGGATTTTAAGTCTTTTATGAGCAGTAGGTCAAAGTAGGGGGTGTTGATGGAGGCATGGTAAACAGGTACATTGTTCTCTCACACCCAGTCTCCACTGTGGAAAATACCATAATCGAGCTCATTATTTAGATGCAAAGGACAAAAATGTCATGGAATGTAATGAGGTTAAAAATGGGTGTATACTGACAGGAGGAGAGAATTTGCCAGACCAGTTTTCAACTTTTTGTGATTAAACTGGGAAGTGAATGTCAAAGAGATAACTGAAACTCTTATCTTGCTTTCTTAAGGAATAATGTGACATTTTGGGTATGTCACTTTTTTTGCTTAAAGTTACACAA
>JAJHUR010096740.1:0-24345 GCA_027495735.1 Lutjanus campechanus
ATGATTATAATTGTAATGTCACATAAGAGATTCTTGTCATGCAAATACTGTCTTTCCAGCTGACCTGCTACAATATTTATCGTATTAGAAATGGTGAACAAAAATTCTTTACATGTCCTAGAGACCTTCACTTGCCAGAAGTACTAACTAAAACTTTTTTTTAATCTCAATATTTCTTTATGTACATGGTTTCTTTATTTGTTATATTAAGTTTTACCCCAGTATTAAAATAATTTCATAGTGTTAAAATAAATTGATTCTGTTGCTTATTGTTTCTAAAATGCTACTGTGTATTTCATCTGCAGTGGCTTTGTAGCTTTGAGAATTAAGTGGATTTTCAACAAATCTTCAAAGTTTCCATATCAGTCCTTCAGTGTTGGTACAATTCAACTTCTAAAGCCAGTAATTAGGTGTAAGGTCAGCTTTTTAAAAAAATCCTTACTATTCCACAACATTCCTATTTCAACTTTTTGGGGGGAGTTTTTCCAATGATTTGTAATACCGGCTATACAAATAACATTTGACTTAAAGCCAGCAATTTAGTTAAGGGTCAGCTTTTCAATAAATCTTTAAGTATTCCACATCATTCCTACATTTTTGGTTTAATTGAACTTTTAAAGCCAACAATGCAGTTTGGCTTCAGTTTTTCAACAGCCAGCATTCACACCCAAAATTGCTCTCAGTATTAGTCCAGTACTAAAGTAATTGAAAAAGAAACTGCACAATGTTAAAATAAACTGATGTCTTCACTAAAACACTGTATATTCCATCCAGCTTTGTAGGTTTAAGAATTGAGAGAATTTTAGAGAATGCTCATAATTTAGTGTATATATTGTAGGCAGTTTAGCAGTATAGCTTCAACTATACAACACCATCAAACAAAAATATTTAGTTGTAGTATCCACCTCATTTTCAAATCAGTCATGATGTTTCTGGTTTTAGGACTTGTGTGAAAGAAAAAGGCAGAATCTTGTAGCAGATTGGCTTTGCCTCTGACTTTACAGGTGTAAACTGTCTTAATCTCCCCGTCCATCACATTAACACAGGGGTAAAGTTACAGACTGGCATTAGGCCCTCTTACGTGACACGGCAGGGATACCACTCAATTAGTGTTTAAAACTACTTCAAGCCATGGCACTTGAATGTTGCAGGAGGTTTTCTTTTGAACAAGGAAATATATTCTTGAGATCTGACTCCATAATCATGAGTTAGAGGGTATGGAAAAGTTGTTTTTAAAAAAAAGGAGAAATAACACTTCACATTCCTTCACCCTTAGGCTACACAAAAGTACAGATACCATGGAAGACTTGATGGATTATTCAGATTTAGCTTTTAAAAAAATTCCTAGGGCTTGGTAAAAACCCACACAAGGTTTATGTACGGTAAAAAAAAAAAAAAAAAAAAAAAAGAGTTAAAGAAATCTTTAAAAACTTTAAAAAGTAAAGCCACCAGCTGCAAAGCCTTTTTGAGTTTACTTAACTTAAGACTAATTTGTTGAGTCAGCTTAGGTTAAGAAGTTCACTCAAAGCGCTGTGTTAAGTTTGTCAAACTTAACATTACTATTCAGATCTACTCATGTAGTTGTGTCAGCTTAAATTTTTACATTTGATGAACTGGAAACTGTGTTTTCAGAGACTGAAAACACATCAACAGCACTGCATTATAAAATCCATATTTGAGTCTAAGTAAGTAAATGTGGGTTTGAGTCCACCAGCTGTTTGTAGGTCAAATAGGAACAGCCAGTTAATCATCTGTGATCATTTAGGATTTCTTAAGTAAACTAGTAGATCTGAATAGAAAGTCTGAGTTTAACTAACTTAAGATAACAGTTAGACTAAGCTGACACAACATAATAGCTTTTAGTTGAGAAAATGCGAAAAGGCTTTGCAAATGGTTGTTTCATTTTTTAAAGTTTTCCCAACTCTTCTTTTTTACAGTGTGTGTGTGTGTGTATACACGTGAAGACACACACCCACAAACACTAACACACATACGCACACACACAGAATGGTCTGGCAATGAAATGCTATCCCTTGATGGGTTAGTAACAGACACTGAAAATAACCTGCCAGGCCACAGCCTCCCTGAAGGGTGACCCTCACACACTGGTTTCTATGGAAAGGCGGCAAGCAAACACACAGTCAATAAACAGTCTGAATAGGCTGTGTATTTAGCAGCAGCTCAATAAAAAGTTTCACAGGGTGTTGTTCTGAAATGCTGCTCTGGCTAACTGAGTCGAGCATATGACAACTGACTCAGCTGACGGCCAGTTATAAGGATTGGTCACAGTTTTTGCGGAAGGTTTACAACTTTAAGGTTTTCAGTTTAAGTGAGACAGTGAGACAGTCTGCTGGGTGCTCTGTGTGTCTTGATAATGACCAGGTATTGAATCCACACAGACACATACACAGAGGGTTACTGTGAGGCACTCAGAGTGACCAGGCTAACAAGGAGCCATTTAATTCAATGACAGTCTGGGCTTGCTAATGTGGAGTGTGCTGAAATTCTCCTTTGGTCGCTGCTCCCAGGCAAGTTTCAATGTTTCCCCACTAATGGGCAGGGATTAAAATGTAAGAGTGAAACCTGATGCAGTATCTCTTCCCCTCAGGTCGACTTCAGCGGAGGGCTGCATACAAGTAGACCACACCATCCAAACAGTGAGCCTCTCAGTGAGGAAACCAGTAACTAGATATTTAGCCTACATGTGGAGCTGCTCCTGCCAGACACTCTTTATGATGAGAATGTGCCCTGAAGGGTCAGGAGGTTGGCACATGTCAGTCATACTGTAACATAATTTGTTCATGCCAGATAAACAGTTTTTCCTGTCTATCATAATTACTCTAATATTTCACCAAAGTTAAATATAATGCAGTATTTCTGTGGCACAGTGGTTCAGTGGTACTTGATGTATGGAGAACAAATGTGTTACCTGATAGCCAGTGAACATGTTTCTGTGTCCGTGTCAACAATGTTCCCTCGAGCATGAGGAGAGCATGACTCAGCCATCAAAGGGAGAGCCATTTAAAGTGACAGTTCACCCCAAAATCAAAAATGCACAGTTTTGTTCTTATCCATCTACAAACCCCAATTCCAAAAAAGTTGGGACACTCTAAAGTGTAAATAAAAACATAACGCAATGATTTGCAAATACTTTTCGACCTATATTCAACTGAATACTTAGATAATAATAAACCAAGTCAGAAACAGGGAAATCAATATCCAAAACATAATCATATATAATAAATAAAACATTTTAAAGAAAAAACAATGCAAAAGAAAGTCAATTGTGCAAGTAGCAGCAACACATTTTGTAACATGCAGCTGATCAGTGATGCAGTCTTTAACAGACAGACTCACTACAGGGATGCATGCCTTCCATGGATGATCCAATAGGGTGATAATAAGGTTGCCATGGCAATTGTTACCATGAGCTGGAGCACAACAGTAAATGTCTGCTCCTTAAGGGTCAAGAGGGTTACAAAGCCATGACAGAGGCAACAGAGGAGGTGAAAAGAGAGGTTCCACAGCCTCACTGTCTTACATCTTCCTCTGATACATTACAGCTTTTATTCTCTTTTTGTTCTCTGACTGTTTCCTCAGAAGAACAGATACAATATTCTCCCCATCACTATTTCCAGTGATAGTTGCCCTTAGTAGGTCAGTGCATCCTTCCCTACCTCGCACTGTCCCTCAAAGGCAGCACTGTCATATGTCCTTACATCAACATAGCTGCCTGTGAAGCCATTTTCTTTGGTGAAACTAGAAGTAAACCTCCACTGAACTACTCAGATCTTTGTGTTTTCAGTGCTTTCATTGATCTAAAGCATCACATCTTTTTTATTCTACTTCATATTTTATACACTACATATGTCACGAGTAAAAACATTCATGAATCAACATAGAACCTGCTGTGTAGGGGGTTGCAAGAACAATTCCCAAAGTTATGAATCAAGCCAACTTAACTGGAATAAAATTGGCCAAGATGATTTCATTTAAGTAAAAATGTGCTTCTCATCAACACTTCAGTGAACATGATAGACTACTATACTTTGCAGGGGGAGCAATTGTCCCACCTTTTTTTGCTCTACACTCCAATAACAGTCGAGCAAACATGGTACTTCAGTCAACTTTCTCCTTTTCCTGTAAAAGTGACATTTGGGGTCACATCATATCATGTTGGCTCATGTTAGCAAAACTCCAACTCCCAGTTTCAAGCTGGGTGTCCCGACAAATATCTGTAAATCAATAAAATGTCCTAGTTTTCAACATCCACGCAGCTTTTTGTGACCCTGTAAGTATGCTAACATGTAGCTGTAAATTGGGCTTTTCTAAAAAGCTCCAAGCAGCTGCTTCTCCTTTTTTACCCAGCGTACCCAGCGACAAAGATGCTGCACTCTTGGTGCCCATGGTGTTGAAAGGTACGCTCAGTAAGTATGCTAAGTGCTAAAATGACTGTCCCATCCTGATGAAAACACACCGTGGTGTGTGCATGAGTGCATGCATGTGCATATGTGGTACACTTAAGGGTCCCGGTGTTCAGGATGATTATTGCTGCTAAGCTAAGCTGCCATGTCCAGTTAAACCCACTATATGTAACTCACCCCTTAGGTTGATAAGCCCTACAGTATTGTGGTAGTCAGTTTGTATATTTTAGTGAAAGAAATGGGTTTACATAGGCTTGTTGTTTGTATGTAGATATCTCTGTAGATATGTGTATAGATTCATATATTATTATCATAAGATCCACCGCTGTTTTTACTCAGTATGTTGATGTTTATATTGTGTTTGCGCTTTGTCTTGTTTCTGTAGAAGCACACATACACAAATAGAAATATCCCTCCCCACCAACTGTACATTGCAAGACTAAAGACAACATCTATAATGAAGAAGACAGACCAGTTAACAGGGTGTTAAGTTTTGTGTTCTGACTGATACTCAGTAGCGAGCGACATATACCCACCAGCCTAAGACACAGCTTTGAAAAAATGGTCACTGTAAACTAGCTAATGATGTAGATTAGCCTGCTACTTAGCCAGTGTTTTGCTAACAATGGCAAATTTAACATGTGACCATATGTCACTTGGCTCCCACATGGCATATCTAAATACAGGGAACAGGAAAATGAGAAAGTTGACCAAAGGTACAAAGTGGGAATTAGAGGGGGTCAGTTATCAATGTGATAGAGGCATGTGGGTCAAAGAGGAATGTATTTTCTATAAAGTGCAAATTTAATAGCTGTCTTTTCTTTCATTTTCAGTTCTACAAGACAAGAAGAGCTCAAACAGTTAACAAGCAGCCACACATGTAATTCCCTAATTGTTACAGGGAAGTCGACTCCAGCTGCCAGGCGGTGATATGCTGTGTGTAAATGTCTGGGAAATTAAAGCATTAACACTTTTAGTTTCCATCAAACGTGTGCGGCCATCTGCGTAAAGAGCTTTTTGGATTACATATGTGTCTGAACAGCTGCTTGTTGTGTAAGTATTTTCTGCCTCTCGTCATCTCTTGGGTTCCTAGTTCAGTTCCACCCCAGGTGCCTTCGACGCCTCTCGTCAGCTGAGCTCTCCTTTGATTCAGATGAAAGTCAGGCCTGGCCTAACGTGCCGCTAAGTTGTGGCAGAGACTGATCTGCGTGAAGGAATGCAGTCAGTTTCCAATGGTTTCCCATGGCCAGTAAATCATGACACAGGGGAGGTGATGAACATGTAGCAAAGCATTTGCCTCAGCGGCTGGTTGGATGGAGTGTCATGGTGGGTTGGGTCTGTTGGACACGCAGACCAGCGGCAGGGAGCCGTGGTCAAATAGCTTGTATGGCAAAGAACCTTTCGAGGTCCAGACGTCCGTCTTCGGGTCATAACACTCAAAGCAGTCCGAGTCCTCGATGATATCGTGGCTGTTGAGGATGCGTCCACCGGTGACATAGAGCTTGTTGTTAATCACTGTAGCGCTGTGATGCATCCGCCGCTCCTTCAGGTTCTCACACTTGACGAATTTGTTGGCCTTGGTGTCGTAGGCAATCATTCGCCTGGTGTATCCTGGAAATTAGATTTTTATTGAGCTAAGTTTGAAGAATAAGTCTGGTGATTTTTTATTCTATCATCAACAAATCCGATGAAAATACCAAAACCGACAGCAGCTATTGTCTGTGTATCCAAAGCCTGATTTAGCTTATCCCCATGTGCCATAGAGCACCATTGTTGTCTGAAAACTATTAAAACCATTTCACTCAGAGACTTGTTCTTTCATTGCAGTGGGCACTGTAGTTTATTTTGAGTCATTCCCACATACAACATCCTGCTGCAGGAAATACTCACTAGAGCATCAGACGTGTGTTTATCTGCAGCTGAGAATAGTTCCAAACAAATGCTCTATTTCCTCCTCTTTGAGGAATGTTTGCTAAAAATTACAGTGCCCAGCTGTTTTAGGAAATCACTGGCCTTTAAAAAAAAAAAGAAGAAAATGATCAATTTGTGAGGTCTTGTTTTTTTTAGTAGGAACTGAGAGCAGAGTGGTGAAGTTAGACAGTATCAAGAGACAGACTGTTGTCCACACCAAGAGTGATAACTACAATAATATCTATAGCATTAATGATGTGAGAATCCACACTGATGTAAAAACTAGGAGCTGAACCTGAACCAGCTGTGTTGTCAGAAGTGGATACTGATGACCTGTTAATGCTGCATGTTGTGCAGAGACACAAACAGAAAAACACAATGATATAGGTTCACAAAATTCTTTAAAGATGAGAGGAGTTAGGAGACTCCAACGCTGTTATTATGAGAGTTTTCATCTTTTGAAGTCAAATCTTATTAAAGCTTTCGTATGAGTCAACATAAATCTGATGGTGTCCAAGAGGGAGAGAAGTGAGAACCAAATAAACTTCAGACGCCATCAGTGCCAGAGACTGTTTGGCAGTATGTAAAATTAGTTTTTGCAGCTTAATATTATGTTATATAAGTGTTTAATAAGTTTTATAAATTCAGATTTTTATTGGCTGTCAGAGCTTCTATCATTCCTCAAATCGCTCTGAAAGTGATCCCAGTGATATTGTTTTCCACTGTCATCAATAAAGTTGTGTTGTTGACTCCACCATCTACTTGTTGTTTGTTGTTTTTTCAAACAACATATTTATAGTTATAGTTCTTGGTGTGGACGGGCCTTAACACGTGGTTTTGGTCTTTTCATGGGACTTGTTAACAATAAAGAAAAATATACAACAAGATCTAAAAATCCATCCACTTCTCTTGTAAAGATGTTAAAGATTACATTTGTAATATAAAACTATATAACAGCTGGGATAACAAATTATTTCCTTTCATGGAGCTCACCTCCTACAATGTAGATCTTGTCTTCAATGACAGCAGCAGGAGCACAAACGTTTTTCACCGTCCTCGTCTCGAGCCTGGACCACAAGTTGCGAGAGATGTGATACACCTGTTGACACACCACAAACATCAACAGACAGTCAGCCTGTTTATTGCAGCATCAAAGAGTGTAGTTCTGAGACATCCTAGTGTTCCTGCAGACCTTTGATTTTCTTTTTGAAAATACTGGAAGTGACAAGGAATTGAGCTGTTGATTCAGTGCTGCTAAAATAAGAGGTCTTCTCTACCTGAATCAGTCTGACTGGATTCTGCATGGCGTCCTCTCCTCCGAAAACATAGATCCTCTGATCACTGGCTGCCACAGCTGGATGCAGCGCAGCTGTGGGCATTGGAGCCATGGCCTCCCACTGATTAAACATACTGTTATATCTCTCTACAGACTGGGAGATTCTCTTGTCTACCCCGATGCCTCCTAACACAAAAATAAAGTGCAGATAGGACACACTTTGGTGGGCATATCGTGGCTCCAACATGGGCTCAGCAGTCCTCCACTGGTTGGTCTTCAGGGAGAGTGTGTAAACTGTGGCGCTGACAGAGCTGTCACCTGATGCCATGCAGAGGCTGAGCCCGCCGAGCACATAGAGGATGCTATGAATACACACATACGCGGCTTTGTAGAGACGCAGGGGGAGCTTAGCCAACCACTGCCAACGATGAGTCCTTTCATCGTAAAGTAGGGCTTCTCGTGAGGTCTGTTCATTGTTTTTGCGTCCTCCAACCACCACGAGTGTTTCTCTGCAGGTGTAACGGCGTGGCGTGGTCCAAAGCGGCTTGAGCTCTCGGCTACACTTTGTGCTGACTGTTAGCATGAGGCGACGCACCGACTCGATAATTTCTGTGCAGAGGGTGGAGGACTGAACTAGAGGGTCGTTGGCGATGAACTGGAAGAGGTAAGTTGGATGGATGTAGCGAAGACGGACTTTCTTGAAGAGATCGTGGATTGCACCACGTCGTGAGAACGGGTCATGGTGGATCCAGGCCAGCAGGGTCTCAAACACCTGCTCCTCCTCAGCACAAAGACGGTCGTCTTCGAGGTAACACATGAGCTCAGGAAGAGACAACTCGCAGAAGTCCTCTGTCGCAGCGACATCAGAGAAACATCTTACTGCCATCTCCTTGGCCCTCTCCCTCAGACTCTCACAGTGAAGGATCTCAGAGAGTCGTATCATGCTCAGGCAGTTCTCTGGACTCAGCTGCTCCTGCAGGAACATGGAACAGGCCTCAAACAGACCTCCGTAGTGAAGCATGGACGCCGCCTGCATGAGTGGCAGCACAATCTCCATGGTGATGGTGATGCAGCCGGTATAGACGTAGTCCACGATGCCACTGAGGACACTTGAGGAGATTCCCTTCAGATTCACTCGTGCCTGACTGCTCTCCAGAAAGTTGCTGCAGAACATGGCGCGGAAGTACGGGCTGCTGGACACCAGGACGTTCCTGTGGCAGGGGATCTCCTGGTGCTCCGTGCAGAGCAGGACGTCGGTCAGGATGCGCTCGTGCCGGAGGATGTTGAGCTGGGCGAGTAGGTGGAAGGGAAGTTCTGAGTCCTTGAAAGAGAAAACGTCTCGTGGTCTGCAGGCCATCCTGTGGCAAGAGGGCAAGAGTGAAGAGAAAAGAATCATTCAGTGATTATAGTGTCGTGTTTCTATTGTCTATTGGAAAGAGATGGTTGCAAACATGGGTACTGATGACACTACAATACTGGTTCTCAAACTTTTTCTGGCATACCCCACTTAAGAAGCTGAAAAAAGTTCACCCCTACACCCCACTCTTTAAATTAAACAATTAGAATAACAGGGAAAATAATGAATAAAAAGGATCCAAGTTGAATTTACATCAGCAAACTCTTGTTTGTTTATTTTCCTTATATAAAGCATGAAGCCCCACCTACAGTGGTTTTATGGGGCCTAGCCCATAATTGTGGGAAATTGGCTGTTTCACTTTCTCCCTGAAAGTTAGAGCAGAAATTCATACAACTCCTGTGTGTGTATATTTAATGTGAGGCTACAACAAAGATGTATTGTGATGCCAGGATACTCGACCCACAGATGGTGCCTGTTCAGTCCAATAAAAATTGCTCACCTGGTGCAGACGCCAAAGAAGTGTTCTAGCTTCTGGGTTTACTTCCTGGGGTATTTGGCCCCATGGACACATGCAGTAGTGTTCCTGCTCTGCCCAAAGACTTCACATTGTAATGACATCACAGGAACATTTTATAAATATAAAACCTCCATGGATCAGAAATGAATAATAGAAAGGCCATAAGTGAGCATTGCTTGCAGTGCGAGGTGTCCTGTCAACTGTTTTACAGATGTGTCTTCTATAATGGTGTATACAGGGAAAATGTTTTGTGGGCAAAAATTGGAATCAAGCCTGAGCGGTGGCGCCGTATCCAGGTTTCTCTTCTCCTGAGGTTACGTCCTGGACTCTTTCTTGGAAGGGCAGTGTGACTTCCTGGGGTCTCACCGTGAAGTTTCCAGGCAAACATCGGAGACTCCAGGAAGTCACCGTGTACTTCCAAAAATTTTAAACTGCTCCTTTTACCTTTGAACCTTCAAAAGTACATCTGATGCCTAATTTAGTGAAAATGCCGCTTTACTTGTGAAACTGAGATACTACACCTTGTTCTGTCAGTTTCTGCTCCGTCACACATTTCCTTTGTGAAATTGATGTTTCATCCATACAGGTAAGGTTGGCTAGTTTAAATTGTGCCGTCATAGTATTCTACAGAAAGATTCTGATTAAATGCATAATAGAAATTGGTTAGTTTAATCTCTAAGTCTAAGTGTGCAGTGCAGAATGACTTGATAAAACAGGCTTTCTTTTTCATCTCACTTACACCTTTGCCCCCAGACTAACTAGATCTCTGTGATAGCATTACAGTTTCATTTGTTAGCCCACTCTCAAACTCTTAAAAGTCCTGCAGAGCAGCTGTCCTTAATGTGACTATTACTGACTCACAGTTTTCTATTTTTACCCCTTCAAAATTATCTTGATGCATCCATGTAGCATTAAGCCCCATCTCCCTTATCAGGCAGTCCGATCCATCACAGCTAACATTAACAGAACTGTGTCAACAGACCATCTGTGTTCGTCTCTCCACCACCCTGATTTTCTCTCTCTGGACCTCTGTACCTCGCTATGCCTGACACTCTTTTCTATTTATTATCTTTTTCTTTCACCATATGCCTCCTCTCTCACAGTCTCAGACTGACTCTCCCTGGGTGGAGGGTTTGTGATGATCCTCCCTTTTAAAGAGCAGGAATTTCATTGGGCTATTAGCAACACTAAGTCTTCTAATCACCCCTGCGACAGCTACTGATACTCTCACTTACGGGGCCCAGCCTGTCAGATATATTTGGACCTCTGATCATTATTGTATATTATGTAATGCCACTGACTGTGAGTGGCGTGTCACAGCTCACAGTTTTCCCTCAGATATTAAACAAGAAACCAAGAGCTAATTATGATAAATTGCATAACCAATTGAAACAACAAAGATTAATTTAATCTTAGGTCAGTGCTATTCAGAGTTTAGCAAAACGAGGTTTAAAATAAGTAAATCAAGATTTAAAATTAAGGAGAGCTCTAGCTGCCAAACTAATCTCAGAGAAGATCTAAAAAAGTTTTACTGTTTGCAAGTTAGCTAAAAAAGTTAGTTCTCCTCCTTTGACAAAAACCTGTTGGCCGAATTATCAACAGAAATGAAAGAAAGAAGAGACGCATCCTTGAACTGGATTGTGTCTGTCCCTTAACGTTCTTTGAGGAGCTTGATGATTCTTCTCAATCCATCTAAAAAGGCAGCTATTTTAAAAGTGAATCCTCCTCAAGTGCAGGTTTAAAGCTAATAAGCCTACTGGATCACATTTAAATTGGAGTTTAAAGTTTTGGTGCAACAGAATTAAATTTAATATAGGTTTAGAGTTAAAACTTAATTGAGGCTTAAAGAGAGGCTTAAATTTAATCTTTCTTCATTTAAAACTAGTTTAAAAGTTTGGTGAAACATAATTCCAAGTTAATCCATGCTTTAATCAGGTTTTAACATTAAACTTTGTTGGTGCAACCCAACATAATACTGTAAAATGCCACTGCTGATTTATAAATGTATTCACCAGTACCAGTAATTGTAAATGCGGCACAGCTGGATCGTATCAGCAGTGTTAGACTCCCGTAAACCTGACCAAGAGCATTCATGATCAAAATTAATAAAAAAGAGGGTACATTTGAAGCAGATACTGAAGCTTTTGCTGAACGTATTGAACTATTGTGCTGTGACACAATAAAATCCTAGTTCTGACGCAGTTTAATATCATATTTGCATCAAATGTCTGATTGATGAACCTGCTGTCAGTTCATCAGCAGCATCTGTGACAGAGTGAACCCTTACCTCCTGCTCTCACAAAACCAATAATATCCAAAATGTCTGGTCAGTCTGGTCAGAAAAAATATCAGTTCCAATCAAAAGAGAGCCAAAACATTGTCCAGAGAGAAAGTTTGTAGCGTAATCAGGGAGAGAAAAGCAGCATGACACAGAGAAACGACGAGCCTCTCCAGTTAGGCGCTGTGGAGCTCGCCATGAGGCCACTGTATACATTCCTGCAGCTAAGAATAGTATCCCGGGCCACTGTGACTCCAGCCAGGCCTCTCATGTGACACAGAGCTGTTTGGTACCCAGTTGCCGGCTTAACAGCTCTGCCAGGGTCCAGTGGAGAGAGTGTTTACAATAGACAGGGGAGGGAGAATCATCACAGGGTCCTGACTCAGCCATCGAGCCCACCCAGGCAGCCCGGTGTTTAATCAAAGTGTCCCTGAGCTGCTAACCCTTGTCCATCTCCCTGTGCTGTTTAAGTCCTCCTCCTCCTCCTCCTCCTCCTCCTCCTCCTCCTCCCGTATGTGTGTAACCCAGGATGAAGGTAAATATAGAGCAGCGCTGATGGGCCTGCTTGATCAGGAGAAACAGCTGTAAGAACTGGGCTCAGTCTGGCTCGAGGTGTGGTGGTGTTTCTGTGTGTTGACTGTGAGTGTGCACAACTGGAGATGACTGCTGTTACTACTACTACTACTCACCTGTCTCAGGTGTCATGTACCTTGTCATGTGTGTCTCATGTTGCAATAGAGCATCCATTGCATCAATCCTGCAGTTAGTGCAGTGCAGTGCAGATATCAGTGCCTTATTTTGCCTAATGAAATTAGGTTTTTGATTGATAAGCCATAGATTTTAAGGTTTGCGATCTACTACTCTATTCTAAAGTATTACCCCGTCAAAATTGAATAATACAGTGTAGAGAACTCTTTGGCTGATACAGAGCAGTGGCTCCCAACCTGTGTGTCACCATTGACCATAAATATAGATGAATGACACCTCCACTTCCTCCCACCGTACAAAAATGAAGCCAAAATATCCCAGATATGAGTGCTGCCGACTTGCTGGTGACGAAAGTCTGATCAGCCCACTCTTTATAGCATTAAATAAGTAATTATAATCATAATATAATAATATAATAATAATAATTGGAGAGTACTTTGATTTTTAGTGCCATCCATGTCCCATCTGCTAAAAACAGAAGGCCCTGGATCTCTGACCTATATCGCAGCCAGCCACCAGGGGGTGATCAAGATGTTTTGGCTTCATTTTCTGGGAGCTGTCATTTAGTCTATCTTTACATACTGTACATCATCATCCCAAGTTAAATCTGGTAACACCGTGTTTCAGCAGCTTAATGTGTTTAATGTGTGCTAGCAGCTGAGGGAAATGTTACGTTTGCATTAGTAATCACTACTACTAATTACTTTTACTCAACGTCACAAGTATTTTGGAATCAGGGATGCGTTATATAGAAAGTTATTGTAGAATGTGAAAACAGTGAATGGCTGTTGCTAGAAAATATTGACCATAGTGTCAAAAACAGGGTTTGATTTCATGAAAAGGATCAGCGTGTAGGATTCAGAGGCATCTAGTGGTGAGGTTGTAGATTGCAACCAACTGAATATCACTTGCCTTACCCTCCCCTTCCAGACGTGGAAGAGAACCTCTGTGGAAGACCTGTGTGCTCTGAAGGCTTATTTTAAGGTAACTGAAACACAATGATTATTATTTTCAGTCGATTAGACACTGATGAAAACATACTCATGAATATTATTTTTTGTTCTTGCCATATTCTGCCAATAGATCAGCATAAATCTTACACGCCGGACCTTAAACTATTACAACTTTAAACTCTTCTGTTCTTAAAGTGAAAATCTCTACCAGTGCAGTGAGAATATTTCTTGTTTCCAGTGTACATCAATTTGTTCCAAGTATTTTCTAGTTTTTCTTCATTATAGAGTAGTAGCATGCCTGTCTTGTCAACACACACTGACTTGTAGAAAATTCTTGAAACAAGTTGCTTTCAGTTGGACACAGATTGAAATTGTTACTGTAGCTTTTTTCTTTCATTTAAAACAAATGTTTGTGATTAATTATAGTCAAAATACTGTGATACAAGGTAGATGTTTAACAGTACGCTGATAAAATTATGTTTTTCTGTATTCCTTCACCTCTTTAAGCCTCTTATTGATTAAAATTAAACAGCGTGAAAGGGAAAACTGCTTACAGCTGAGATCAGAGCCTCTGACCAGGGGTCACAAGCAGACAATGTTTCACTTTAAGGGGTCACCGGCTAAAAAGGCTGGGAAACAGTGATTCTCATGCCTTGTTGAAAGATAAAAATGAATCTAGACAGAATCTCTTCTAGCATCATTTGAAGTCACTGATGGAGAAGATTAAAAGAGAAATGAAATATACTCTCCTTTTATGTCATGACCTTGTGTTTCCACTCCTACTCTCCGCAGACTGATATGGTTCAGAGGCATTTAAGCCTCTTTTTCCTTGCCGTTGATATCTCTTAGTTGTCATTTCTTTATCTCACAAGGACGTCTTATCTCACACTTCTACCTCTCGCAGCTCCCGAGGCAGTGAGATGAAATGTGGTCGTGTTTGTTTAGCAGCACATGACGAGGAACTGGAGTTACATACAGGACAGATTGAATGACATAGCTGCAAGAAAGTGAGCTGTCGGCAAGTCAGACATCATGACATGCGAGCACACACAGCTTTAGTGGACTTTGTCACACAGTGAAATCCTACACTCTGTTAGCAGTCAAGTGACAGCTTCATGCTCATAGGTCACAGTGGGCAAGACAGACTCCTTCAGGGACTGAAAATCTGACAAAGACCAATTCCTTTAAAAAAAAAAAAAAATGCAGGTTCAGGAGCAGGAGGAAAATGAGAATTTTCCATTTTAACTTCATTTTACCTGCATAAAAATCACTTCTTGATCCAGTGATACTCCTTCTGCAGAAAATGTGATGATGGGTTTGGAGACTTTCGTTAAAATCCACTGACAGAACTCAGGGCTGAAAGTGTGCAGCAGCAAATCTTGATTTTGCATCTGATTAAAAACACATATCTGTTCTGAATAATAATAATAACAATAATTACTCAAATTCTGCACAACCATTCATTGAAGGTATATTTTAATATAAACCGCTAATTTTATTGCAACCATGAGGTGGTAAGAATGCATATGGTTCAGCTCAGTATGACCATGTACCACTCACCTTATCTATTTAATGCTACTCTAAAGTGGCAGACAACACCATAGTGGTTTAAAGTAATTTAATTTAGCAGCATTTATCTGAGAGCTCCTCAGCCTTGGGATCAGTGCACTGATAGGTAAACATGATCTCAAGTGATTTGTAAGACTGATGTACCTCATTTTGTATTATTTATGATGCTTCCATAACTTAATTAAGTCTTTTTTTGTGATGCTTTTATGTCCTTGATGGTGTTTTGTCAGTCAAGAAATAAAAATAAACGTGAAACCTGAACTTGAAGGTTATATAATTTTCTGCATAAATGAGAGATTCCTCCACACTCTTAAAAACAGAATAAAAGCACGCTATATGCTTGCATGTAGTGTGGGGGCCGCGACTAGCATTTTAGACACAAAAATGAACCGAAAAATCTTGATTTAAAATTTCATACATTGCAACTAAGGCTGGATAACAAACCAAGAAAAGTAGGCGACTACTCCAGGGACCTGAATGCTCCAGTGTGTGCCAAATGATTTGTGTGAATCTGATTGAAAGGAATGTGCACCTCAAAAATGCTAACGCTCCTGCTTTGTTGACTTTAGGGGCATGTCTTGAAGCGTGTTCCTGTCAAAATCTAGTTTTGTGACCTTAATAATTTCAGTTTTTTTCTTATGTTGGATCCGTAAATCAATTTATGTTTAATCAAATTACATCACAGTAAAGTGGCAGCCAGGTTGAGTGTAAATCAAACCAATTGAAGCTATCATTTGTTCCAGCCTCCATCAAGCTGCTAAACTCTGCTGCTGTTAAATTGCAATGCATTAAAGTACTGTGTAATAACAAACAAGCACTTAAGCACTTAGCACTTCATTTTAATTCTTACAGGTTCTTTCTTAAGCGGTTGTGTTAGTCAATGTCAAATGCATAGTCAAATGTCTCTTTATGTTTTATGATGCTTTCATGGGATGTGATGGGATGTCTAACATTGTGTTAAATGCTTCTTGTGTTTATGTGATGATTTTATGTGAAGCAATGGACTGTAGCACAAGACAAATCTCCCCGTGCATACAATAAAGTTTACTCTACTTGACAAACCTTACACATAACAGACTGTGTGTATCCAAAGCAAGCTGATCTTATGACGGTGACATGAACGTGCATACATGCCAATAAGTAATAAGTACCCACAGGGAATGTGGCCAGTCTGTATGTGTAATAAATAAATATTCTGCTTAATCTAGGTTGCTCCATGGACAGCAACTAATGGTTGAGCAAACTTGGTACCTGTTAACCTTGATCAACTTTCTCCTTTCCTGTTTCCTGTACTCAGCTATGCTGCCAGCAAGGCTTGTCTATGTTTAAAAGAAAACAAAAAATTGAAGATGTTTAAAATATGTTGGTGGTGGATCTGTAAAAGCAACATGCACATTCTCATCTTACGTTAGCTAATGTTAGCAAAACTAATTAATGGTTGATGTAGATTAGCTAGCTAGTAAGCAAACATTTAGCTAACACTAGCTATCAGATTTAATCTACTTGTAGATGTAATCATTACTGTAGCTAGCTAGTTACAAAAAAGCTAGTAAAAAAAAAAAGTAAACAAGTTGGGGTTTGTGCTAGCCAGGCTACCTCTTGTTAACATATTTCTCAGTATTTTGCATACACAAACACTGTCCTAACATATCCAAAGATGGACCGTGTGTGTGACTGGCTTAATGAGATACAAATAAAGACAGAAGAGCTAATAAACAGTATATACTACAGCTTTCACTACTGTTGATGCATGGGGCAGCTATTTTGCATTTTGAGGTCGGGGAAGTCTGACTTCGGGGGCTAGCTGAAATTTCCGACCGGGCGGGAACTCTGAAATTCCAACTTCCCGGTACAAATGTAACACACTAATAGCATCTAAGAAGAAAATTGACCAAAGTTGACTGAGGTTCTGTAGGGTACCAAGCTTGCTCAACTGTTATTGGAGCACAAAGAAAAAAGGGGCGGGGCTCAGGAAAGCTCAATACCACTATACAAATTAGCTTACATTAATAATTAGAATTAATAAAAAGTTATCAACTGAACATTTACTTTTGTCCACCATGTCCCTGCCAATATGATAACAATAACAAACTATCAGCAAATTGTGTAAGAGAAGTTTTGCTGACATCTGTTTAATCTGAATTTTCCCTGTTGGACACTCATTTTCCCGATTACTCTAACACCACATAAATACAGGATAACATACTGTTGGCTTATAGTCTTTTCCATCAGATTTGTTGATAATAAGAAACAGAAGAGGAACTATCTTTTTAATGGGGGCCTAGCAGCTCATTGTTGCCCTGGAGCCCTCCAGAATGTTAATCCGCCCATGATGTGAACACCACCTGACATGTTGCTCAGGAGGCTCTGGATGCTTGTGTAGCCTTTGTCTTAATAATAAATACAACTGTTTGAGGTGAAACTGTACTCCCCATGACGCTGATGTGGTTTGATAATCCATCACCTCTCATTTGTCTCTGCTCGTTCTCTCTCTCGAGCTCCATTCACATCCACGGTCACGCCTCGACAGGAAGTGACGAATGTGGCCACGAGCGTGACGAACAGCTCGTTCGAAAATACAACAAGGAAGTGACCGTTTTATTGTATAGGAAAATAACCAGCGGATCAAACATCTCTACAGGTCGGGGGTCTCTCTGCTCGGTTGTTGGGTGTCGGGGGGGTAAAGTCACCGTGACTTGCCCGCGAGCCCGTCTCTGATCGTCTCGAGGGATTGTGCTTGTAGCAGCTAGCTAGCTAGCGATGAACACGGACGTGGAATTTCACATCAGGCAGAATTATCCGTGGAACAAGCTCCCAGCTAATGTCAAACAGGTACGGTGTCCTAACGTGTCCACGGGACAGGAGCAGCGGGGACAACCGCTGTGTCCTGCGGCTGAACCTGTCAATGTCACCGCGGTGCTCCTCTCTGTCATCCAGCAGGCAGCTGTCACCAACTGCTAACCTCTGCAGGGGCTTCAGCCATAACTGACCATCATTACATTACTGCCATTACTGCCTCTGTTAACTTCACCCCATCACATGACTGATGTTTGATAGGTGGCGCCACACAATGCTAGCGCGTGCATGTCACCTGAAAATATTGCATTCACACCTTTATGCACGATGTGAAATATGCATGCAGTGTCGAAGAAAATGAAGGATGTTTTATTATAATTGTTCTGCATGAAGCCCTCCTGCATAAAGGCTGTTCCATCATGCCAACATGTCGTGTTGAAGTGAAGTGGAGGCGGGTGATGTACATAGAGTACAGTAGCTTTGTGCTGCTGTTTCAGCTGCCTGCAGCTCTGTACATGCTCACCAGAGCAGGATTACCTACCAGAGAAAGTGGGCAACTGCCCGGGGGACCCCAGAGCTCCAGGTTTATTGTGTGTCAACTGGTTTGTTTTAATTGCAAATTTTAGTGATACACTCGGTTTTTCTCTCCCAATACAGAGCAGAACCTTTTCACTTAAAGGTCCAGTGTGTAAGCTTTACAGGGATTAAATGACAGAAGGTGGCAGAAATTAATAAATTATTCATCAGTATGTTTTCATTAGTGTATAATCGCCTAACTGTAAGTATCGTTGGATTTGTGTTACTTTAGAATGAGTCTCTTATGTCTATGGAGGGAGCAGGTCCTTTTCCATGGAGGCCGCCATATTGCACCCTTAGTTTGAATTATGGGGGAGCCAAGGGGAGCTCGGCTCCCCTGAAAAGGACATGAACTCCCCTGAAAGTTTCCTTTGTGACATTTACAGTGAGCATTAAAACATTGTTCATTTACAGTGCTGCATATCATAGTTTCTTTTCTTATATTTAGAGGTCTCTTTAGTAAAAGTTATAGTAAAAAAAAAACAAGTTTGCTAAACAGTGTTTATTGTTGTACCTTGTGATGTGTGAATCTTGAAGGGATGTGAATGAGAGGCAGAAGAGCTTCGCTTGTGTCCCCCAGTTGATTTTGTTGATTTGATTTTTTGCTCTGATTTCTTCGATTTTGAAACAGTAGGCTTATGTTGTTGTTATGCAGCTTCTATTAAATGTTATTAGCAGCATTAACTGTCTCTAATAGTAACAGTGGAATTTTCTTTGCAGTAAACCTGCGATTGCTGCTGCACATTTTCATGTATGCATGTACATGTGACATGTTTTAGTAGCGGCATGGACCAGAAAATAAGGCTCCCCTGAAAGCCACTGTGCAATTCAAACCCTGATTGCACTGCCATGTCTGTACAGTAGCTCAGAACAGACACTGAACAAACCAAAAGCATTTAGATACGACCTTTCACTTTTTATGCTGGACAGTATCTATTTTTTCATACCTTCATACCTTCCTGACATTTTACAGGGGTATAAGATATGTTTGTGTAAAACAGCTCAATTCCACTCTACTCCGCTGCAGATAGTGCTCCCTCAAAATAGGCAGAGCTGATTGTCATAGCGACACTACTCCCACAGCTGGGAAACAGCACACACACACACACACACACACACACACACACAGGAACTTTGCTTTGGTCTAGTGAAACTGCATCCCTCACTCACTGACAAACTCAAACCTTTATAGCAACATTTAGGGGTCTGTCGCTGTACAGCAAAACTGAGAACCTCACTGCTCACCTTTTACTCTGCCCAGTGTGCATTTCCTGTCACTCTCTGCCACCACAGATAGTAATTAGTCTGCCACCTGCCCTCTCTAATGTTCGCTCTCTGACCAATCAGTAGTCTGCAGTATTTACTGACTGAATGAATGTGCAGTACCTGAAACCGAAAACAGCAAATGTTCTAATGACACTGATGAAGAAACTGGATTTGTGGCTGTGGATTGATTGGTCACATCATGTCAGTTAACTATTCTATCAGATCGGTGCAGTCTTAGAAAATGTGTTTGCAAGTAAAGCACAATATTGAGAGCTAATAAGCACAATATCAAATGACCCCAAACGCCTTAAGGTTGGTTAGGCAGTTAATTTTTGGCGTCATTGGGCAAAAGTTCCCTAATAACCTTTAAGCATAATGCAATTTAAGTGATCTGGGAATAAAACTAAACTTTTGTTCCCACTCCAGAGTCTATTTTCAGGCTTTAGAAAATCTAGCCTGTGACAGATGACTTTGGCCAATCACAGGTTTGTAAGATTGTTTGTTGTTGAGTCTCATTCCCAAAATGCCAATATTTGATGACACAGGAATGAGACTCAACAATGAGCTATCTCTCTCCAGAACTGGTTGCTGCACCTATATGTTGGGTCCTGCTTTTTACCTGAACTAAAGGCCCTGTGCTGGGTTCTGGAGTCAAAAGCCAGTTCTAAGACCTTCATTGTTTCAATTTTGTGTTTATATGTTGTATATTCTCAAATTTTCAAAAGTGTTTGATCCAGTTACCGCACAGTAAATTTTGGGCCAGGAAATATTCCAGCATGGAAAAATTATACATATTGCACAGAATATAGAATTAAAAGTGATCCAGTAGCTAATTTAACCCCCTAGCAGGTTAACCGAGCCTTGATCATCACCTGTGTGCTTTGTTTATCCTCTGCAGAGTTTGGGGAACTCTCAGCGTGAGTATGAGAAGCATGTGCTGCTGTACAGCATCCGGAACCAGCTGCGATTCCGCAATAACCTAGGTGAGCAAGTTTGTTCCTCACACCACATACACCCTCATACTTTGGCACACATCATGATTAGGTGTGAGATTAAAAGACAAAGAATTACAATCAGGTTTTTTTTATTGCAGAGTAGGTTTTCACATACAAGGGATTTGCTTTGGTATATTGGCACATAACATAAAGATAGTATGAGAAAAATACATATGCAGATGAAAGCAAGTCTACAAGCAAATAAGCATAAAGAGAAAATTGAAAAAGTATTATACAAGCAATATGTATAATTTGACAGTTATTTAAATTAAAGAGCTGTACAGTTTGTGTAGGAATGTGTAAAATATTGTCGAGGGAACGTGCAGAATTTCACAGTATGAAGTGTGAAGAATATTTGCAATGTGTATGAGAGAGTCCCAGAAATGTGCATTAATGACATTGACTGAGGTATGTAAGCTTTACTATGTAAAATTAATAAAGTTTATACACCAGAATAAATGGCAATCAAAGGGCAAACATATAGTTCAAGAAGCCAAAAGTTCACTCGGCCTCAAGTTTGTCAGGTGCATTTAGCTGAAACAAATGCACTCAGCAGCCTATTGTGAAGATGGTAACATAAATCTTATTATTTAGACTGTATTAGCTCTAGCTATGTGTATCTAAAAACTGGCAGAACGTAAACTGGAACTGCATCAGGCCAGCGTAAAAACATTTCTTTATGACAGCAACGTTCCTAGAATCACAGTAATACTTGACTGGTTGTATATGAACAGGTAGAGCAAATTAAGCGATATTAGGGCGGCAACTAACGTTTACTTTTATTGTCGATCAGTATTTCACTTATTTTCTTGATTAATTGATTAATGTTTGATCTATAAAATGTCAGAAGATGGTGAAAAGTCTTGATCAGTGTTTCCTAAAGCCCAAGATTATGTCCTCAAATGACTTGTTTTGTCCACAACCCAAAGATGTTTAATTTACTTTTATAGAGACTGGAAAGTATTCACACAGTATCACACAATTTTGACCCTTCCTTCTTTAAGAAAATTATGGTTAATCAATTATCAAAATAGTTGGAGATTACTTTAATAGTCAACAACTAATTGGTCCAGCTCAAAGTGATATCAACACTATCCTTAAGCATATTGGTCTTTAATAACGAAGAAAGTGATTCTATTACCAGTCAAGTAGTGAGAATAATGTGTAATAGTCTCTAAATAGCTGTATTTAATCGTGTTCCTTGTTCCGTGACCTTCTGGAGCTTGTTCAGGATCAATACTCCTTTTTTAACCTAGATTGATCTGGTACAGATTGTCTTGCTCTCTGAACACTCACCCCTGGATGTGACCTGACTGTTTTTTTTTTCTTTCTGAGCAGTGCGTCATGTTAGGAAGGATGAGCGCAAATATTATGAGGAGCTGCTGAAGTACAGCCGGGACCACCTGATGCTGTACCCCTACCACCTGTCTGACATCATGGTCAAAGGGCTGCGAGTCACTCCGTTCTCCTATTACATAGGAATCATGGAGGTGAGTAACCTCTGCTGCCTTGCGCAACAGACACGATGTTTTTGATGTTTCTTTTATCCTTATCTCGGTAAGCAGCTTCTTTTACACCTAAACATCTGTCTGAAAAGCTCTGGCTGATTTTGCAGTCTAGCATCGTGTCCGTGTGAGACCCAAGACAATAACACGGTGATTTCACAATTTCATCTGTGCCTTCAAAACAATGAGCTGTGTAAACTCAGAGGCACAGAGGAGGAATTCTTATTGTGCAGCGGCAAAGATGCTCTAATTGGTTTGGAAGCATCCAGTCTCTCTTAATTTAAATTGAACAATGTCTTCAATTTTAGCTTCCCTGGAAACCACTGCAGGAAACGGTAGTTTCCGACAAAATCCAAGAAGCCATTATACTAAGAAGGATCAGAGCTTTTTCTAACAGCCCGCTGTCACGTGTAATGTGCTCTTTGTTACTTGGATAACTGAAATATACCACATTATATGAGACACCTGAATAGATCTACTAAAAATGTGTGCAACTACGCCATTATTATATGTCAGTATGTGTAGAGGAGAAGCCTGTGTGCGTCACTGACTGGAATGAGTGAGTCATGCACTTGTAATGCACCTGTCATTAGCATATGAAAAACCAGGGAAACTGTTGTAGCATGGCAAAAACTATGTCATCATAGAGTGAGTGGATTTAATTAACATATGTTCAGTAAGTGTATGAGATATTGTGCCGTTTAAAAGGAGCATGTGGTGAGTGTGTTTCCTGTGTTGACAGACTTGGCATCAGTCAGGCACTAGGTGTCAGTCAGTGTCTAGTGAAGCCTTGTTGTATCAGCTCAGGGAGACACAGAGGACTGATCCCAGGACAAACACACCCAGAGAAAATCTTTTCTATTTGGGCTTGGTCTGCATGACGGTTCGCTCTCACTGATAAAGCTCAGTGTGTTGTTTGAGCTCACAGAGAACCAGTCTGTCAGAGACTTTGACCAGCCTGGTTCTCCTTGACTTGTGACATTCTCAATTAGATTACAAAGAGCGAGCCCATGTGTTCACACGGCTGGAAGTGTTGTGTTTTGAAAAGTAAGCCATACTACATACGTAGAATTAGTAGTCAGGTCAGGTTAAGTCAAGTTTATTTATAAAGCACATTTAAAGCAACCGAGGTTGACCAAAGTGCTGTGCAATAGATTAATGAATATAAGAAATACAACATGGTAAAACAGCAATGGCACCAGAGATAACATAAAAAGTACCATCCAAAGCACAAGTAGATAAATAGAGGAACAGATAAAATATAACACAAACAAACAAACAGAAAAAATAAAAATGAGAGTACAACTCTTAAGGACACTCAGTATGATTTCTTAAATGAACAGTTCACTCCAAATTCAAAAATACATATTTTTTCCTCTTACCTGTAGTGCTATTTATCCATGCAGATTGTTTGGGTGAGAATTGTTTTGGAGATATCGTGGCTTCTCTCAAACGTAATGAAACTAGGTGGCACAAAAATGTGTGATTTGAAAAACTCAGCAGCAGTGTCTCTTTTCCAGATATCATGAACCTTGAGATAATCTATAGACCTTGTTGTAAGCAGGGATGTACGCGATTAATGAACTAGTTGATTAAACATTGCTAACCTCGTTAATCAATGCCAGAAACACAAGTCGGTTAAACTAATTCTGTATATTTTAGTAATGTACAACGCCAGTTAACTGCTGTGTTCAGTACCAAGTAGTATCGATGCTTCTCCAGTCAAACAATACTTGCATTCAAACCTTTTTGTGCCTAGATCCAGCAACAAAGGAGAAAACTGTTTGTGTTATCTGTTATTTGTTATTATTTGTTATTTCTTGCCATTTGTATGATTTTTCTCTGAGCCTGTCACCACTTCGATTTAATGCGACATGTGATTGACATGCTACCGCAGCACCTACAACTCATACAGTCAGTGGTGTGCTGAAGTCGAGCATATTAGACAAAGTTAGCAGTTCATTTTGTGAAAGTATGACTATACTACACTCCTGTGGCATCTGATGAAAATAAATGCATAAAATGTGACTGACGGAAATGTGAAACCACATTTAGCACAGGAGTGTGGATGTTAATGTGTAAGGAGAGCAGACTACTGGTGCTAGCACTGCTGACTTTGGCCTCACTTGGCTAACCAGTATGACATTGTGTAAAACCCCTTAAGTGTTTTCTTACTTTTTTAGACTGTAATCAACAGGGAAATTTCTTAACAAC
>JAJHUR010096741.1:2408-44041 GCA_027495735.1 Lutjanus campechanus
CATTTTTGGCCATGACTCAAGAATTATACAAATTATGACAAAATTTCAAACAAATGTCTAATACTGGCAGTGCAGGGGAGTAACTACTTGCATGTAACTAGTTACATGTCATTAAATTACCAAATAAATGTAACCAAACAGAATTCAATTAACCCTTTTTTACTTGTATTCAATCAAATACAGTGCAAAGATGAGATGTTTTACATTCACTGATAAACTTTGTTTTATGTAAATACACACTTACTCTGAATTTGAGGCCTGCAAAACATTTCTTAAGAGTTGGGAAAGCAACAACGAAAAAATGGGAAAGTTGTGGAAAGGTAAAAAAAAAAACACCTGTTTGGCACATCCAAAAGATAAACAGGTTAATTGGTAACAGGTGACAGTATCATGATTGGGTATTAAAGGGGCTTCATCAAAAGGTGTTCACAAGCATGTGAGGTTCATTAATTTGTTAAAAAAAAAATAAAAAATGCATGGGCAAATAGTCCAATTACTTGTGAACAACATTTCTCAACACAAAACTGCAAGGAATTTCGGGATTTCACCATCTTCAGAGAATCCATAGGAATCTGTGTATGGGGGGGGCAAGGCCGAAAACCAGCATGGAATGCCTGTGACCTTTGACTCCTCAGGTGGGTGGCATGTTAAAAACTGCATCAAAACCCCACATAATTGTATAAAAGATACCACATGGGCTCAGGAACACTTAGAAAAAACATTGTAAGTAAACATAATTTGTCGCTTCATCTACAAATGCAAGTAAAGACTCCATGCAAAGTGAAACCCATATACAGTATCAACATCCAGAAACGCTGCAGACTTCTCTGGACCAGAGCTCAACTGAGATGGACTGGTGCAAAGTGGAAAATTGTGCTGTGACCTGACAAGTCCACGTCAGATTGTTTTCACAAATCATGGACATCGTGTTCTCCAGGCTGAAGATCAAAAGGACCGTCTAGATTCTTACCACCGCAAACTTAAAAGCCAGGATCTGTGATGGTACAGGGGCAGCTGTGGGGCCACTGACCGAGCTGCCATTGTTGATGGTTGGAAGTGAGAATGTGTTGGGACCATTTTAACTAATGGATGCCACAGCAACAGTGCACTAATGGGATGATCTCATATTTTAACCAATTGCCAAAGGGAAAATTAAAGAGGTGTTTACACAGTAATGATTTATGTGGAAACACCTGCTGATTGATACCATAGCTGATGAGGTCACAATGCCTGTCTACCTCTCCTCCTCTCTTTCACTCCCTCTGTTTGATTTCTGTGGGAAACCAAACTCTTCCCACTATCCTCTTTATTCATTCCCTCCATCCTTGTGTCTCTGCATCACTCTCTATGTAGCCTGGTGATTAAGCGGTAGATTAACCTCCAGTCCTCATTAATAATAGACGAATAGAAAAAGCCCTGGTTGTTCCGCTTCCTGTCTGCAGCACTAATAGAGCCCTTAACATTCACATTAACATCGCTCTTGTTTACTCGGGCAGTGGGATAGACAAGTCACAAACATGGAAAAACGGAAAGGCGAGACACATAGAAGCATCACGTGTAGTGCAATGCATATAAATTACATGGCCAAAAGTATGTGGACAAATGAATATTACACCCATATGTGATGAATATCTCATTCCAAAAGCGTGGGCAATAAAATGCAGCTTGACAGTCAAGCCACTCTTCTGTGAAGTCTTTCTACAAGATTTTGGCACCTGACTGCAGGGGTTTGTTCCCATTCAGCCACAACAGTGCTGTTGGTTGAAAATGGCTCAGCATTTGACTTTATCCTATTGCTGTTGGACTGAGTTGGGGTCATGGCTCTGTGCACATAAGTCAGATTCCTTCACACCAAACTCAGACACCCATTTGTTCCTTGGACCTTGCTTTGTGCATGGGGGTACTGTGTTGTCAAAACGGGAAAGGACCTTCCCCAAACTGTTGCCCCAAAGCTAGAAGTCCACTAAAATAACATTAGATGTTGTAGTAAGATTTTCGGTATGGAATAGGGGTGTCTGTATAATTTTGGCCCTATATCAACACATTCTCACTCCTACAGTTTAGTCTGTTGCCCTACTTAAAACTATAAAGCTGTAGGTAACCCTGTAATGTCAGTTTTGCACTTGCAGGGCTCCAAGGTCATGTAAGCAGTAATAAATATGGAACGTCCAGGTAGACTTTCAAAATAAAGGTACAAAAACTATTTGGTTTAGGTACATACTGTAACATACATAAGTTAACATACATATGTTACGTAACTTCTGCACATTACATAAGTTAAACAGAAGTCAACATCAACTATTGTTTTCACATGGTACACAAACCACAGTCTCCTGGGTGAAAGGCTGGTGTTTGTTTGATCCATCAGTACACCTCACTACCTCCTCTATGTGCAGATTTTCCCGCTCTTTAAGACTCATTTATGCTAAACGGTATATGTGCATAGATACAGACAGAACCCTCCGTCCATACTCTGTGTTCATTTCTTACATTTTCTGAAAATTTACAAATACGGACGAAACAGTACCTCCGGGTGTGTAACAGTGTAGACAATAGTTTAAGTGAGATATGACCACAGGACATGACAAAAAATTTTTGAAAAATCCAAAAGTTTTGGAAAAGACATCTGTTGTCAATTAGATAATTGGTGAAAAAAATTTACCATCTGCATGTCGCAATGTATATAACGGCTACACAAACCACCAGCATCTGTAAAACTGCCTCCCCTTTGTCAACAAGTACATTGTTACAACCTCCTCCAGCATTGCCATGTTTGTTGTTTGTCATTGCCAGCATTAAGGACACATGCAAGTAAGTGATGGTTATATCTTTTGAAACAGACATATCTATTTTCGTAAGGGGAGTCATCAATAAGCCTTTATACTACATCACCTGACTTTTGCGGCATATCAAAACATAATGCTACAGGGCGCCTCCGGCAATGATGCTACCTACAGCATCATATTCTGAAACATAGGGGTGCTGACCAAGCTGCCATATTTGATGTGTTGGGCATGAGAACAGGCTGCATATATTGCATATATTGCATATTTGTCAAACTGCTACTCTCTGCTGTAGCTTGATTTGCTGAGGCTGAAACTGCAGCCACCCTGTAACCAACAGGTTGTGAGATCAATCCCAGCAGCAGCCAGAATGTGTCGTGCTGATGTGCCCTTGAGTAACACACTCAACCCTCACCTGTCAGTCGCTGAGTATGAGCTCCGATAAAATGTAAATGTACAAACACAGGAAAAAGACAATTACTTCCATGCCATTAATCATGACTTTTCTGTTCAAATGTGCTCATATCATTTAGGAGTTCCGCTTTTCACATATGAGCACAAGGTTAATAACAATGAGGAACTGAGGTTTTTGTTGAAAAAGAAGCTTACACACATACACACACACACACACAGCGAGACAACACTGACTACAGGCCTTATGGGACGACATTTGTGGTAATTCATTCAGAATCCATTTTAACGCATTGTGCAGGCCTAAGTGCCAATCTTCCTTTTTGGTGAGTTTCCATGATTTTATGTCCCATATAAAACGATGCAGTTTCCTCCACAATGGCCTATTTAAGTTACATTACCGCCGAATATTCCCCAGTAAAGAAAATTAAGCCGTGATACTGTGAGATCATCTCGGTTAGTTATCTTCTCCCCGCCGAGATGTGTCGCTTTGACACCCCGTGGAGAACTGAATGATTCTCTTGGACGAGAGATAATAGTCTTATACAGAGTGTCGCCTGCCTATGATCTCGCTCTCTCTGTCTCTTTGCCTCTCTTTAAAAACCTGATCCAAAAAATAAGTTGTATGTTTAGTGTTGTCAAATGCTGTTAACCATAATTAGGCATAAGGCAGAAGGGTTGCCAGAAGAAAAACAGTATTGAATGTTTGAGTGGTACAACAACTTATCTGTGTCACAAACACAACCAATAAGCAGTGTGAACATCCACTACAACAAGACGACGGCTGGAGGCTTGAAGAAGTCACTTTTCTTCCAAATTTCCTCTTTAATTACATTCTAGTTTGAAGTTGTTTTCCTGAACATTATCAGATCAATGCCTAAAATATAAAAATGATCAGCCCAGGTATTGCCTTACTACATCCTATTTTAAAGTTATTATGTTTATTTGTTTACATACAATACAATACAATACAATACAATACAGTACAATACAATGCAATGCAATAGAACACATACAAACAATATAAATGCACCATTAGTACTGACTTGTAAGCAGCCCACACCACAGACTTACTTGAAACATCAATCTGAGTTATATTCAGAAGATAAAACGTTTAAAGAACCAGATCAGTGGTTTAACATGTTTTAGCCCATTAACCTCAAATTGTATGGTATGTTACATTACTGCCACCAATTTTATATAGCATACCATGAGGTTTTTAATAGATTTCCCGGCTTAGATTGATGCCCGAGCTTTCCCACAAGCACTTGCACATAGAAACAACAAAGTATCGTCAAAACATTTCAAGTCCATTATGAAGAGAGGATAATGAAACTTTCACCGCAAAATAAAGTCAAATAAATACTCACTGGAATGGATTTGCCATGTCAAACAACTTTTAATGCTGGTGTCTGTAATGTTTTTGAGGTTAAAGCTACTACAAGATGTTTTTAACTGGTAATGAAACCGTTTCAGTTTAATGCTTATGTCTCCATATGATCTACATAAGCGAAGAAGACGAGAAAATTGTCTATTTCTATAGAAGCTAAATCAGATAAAATGTTTTTCTCAGGCAAAGTTACTGTGACCAGTAGTTATAAGGAAGAAGGAGATTTTTATGTAGCTAATTTTATTTTTTACATTTTGAGGAAACACTACCACTCTTGTCCACAGGGGCCTCCAAAATCAACACAATATGGAAGTTCCTAGTAATAGCTTTAAGTTTTCCATCTCCCTCATGATAATTGTGAAACGTGCACTTGCTCGATTACCGCTCTGCCACTGAGAATTGTGGATCAGCTTGTCTGTCCTGCTGTGACAAATCTGTGAGACACATTCAGCAAATTTAAAAGAACCAATCATGCCAACATTCTCACATATAAATACTAAGCACATAAATACAGTAGCTGATATGAAACATCACCACTTTCACAACTCACTTATGTAAAATATGCTATAATAAGAAACACAGTGAAAATAAAATGAAAAAACACCACATGAAGTCACACTTACTGCCAAAGATGAATGGAAAGTTTTATGAAAAGCTTATTTGTGTTTACTTTACTTTACAGGTCCCCTTCAGTATTTAGAACACTTGCATTTGCCGAGACCAAGTCAAGACTGTAAAGGGACATTGCTGTTGAGGGTTTTTTTTTGTTTTGTTTTGTTTTTTTGGCGCTTTGAGCAGCACAAGCTCCTATCTACTCCCATTATTTTCAAGAGAAAGCAGACATCATGGTCAATGATATCTCCAAAACTCAGCAACTCACACCAAAACGGTCTAGATCTAGATGAATAGCACTACAGGTAAGAGGAAGATGTATTTTTGATTTGGGGGTGAACTGTCCCTTTAACGTGTTCCCAACACGGAAATAAAACCTATGCCCTTGCTTTCCTACATAACAGATCTACAGATGTCTTTGTCATGTTTGCATAGTCCTATCAACTTCAGGCATGTTGTGTGTTCCCTCTTCACACAGACACACACATACACGCACTGTACTCCGCCCCCTGTGACCTTGCAGGGCTCTCTGCTTGTCTTTAAAGCTCACTGTAGCGCCCAGCAGTCTGTCTGCAGTGGAGCTAATTGGCTTCAGCTCAGTGTTCACTGTTAACGTCTCATTACTCATTCCACTTAGAATAACTTCCACAAGTTTGCTTGTGTTCAGAGGTCATTAAAAGTCAAGCAAGCCTTTAATTACGAAGCCGGATCGTTCAGTAAGTAAAGCTGCATCTCCCCGCAGCTCTTAATCTACAGTATCCTGACTGAGTCTTGCTCAAAATCACTCATGAAATACAGCCTCACTACATACAAGGGTCCACAGGTCACAGCAAAGGCATCATGGGAAACATCAACTAATACCATAAGGATATTAAAACATAATACTGTATAAACGTTATACTGACTGTGACAAGATAACTACACACTCCACCACAGAAACACCACATTAGGATTATAATAGCAACATCAAGAAACAGTAGAGGAAATAAAACTGTCACAAAGTACCAGGTAGCAATAAACTCGCACACACTATAACTTCCTATGGATATACAGTATAATTGTAGGACTGGTTGTACTTGACCTTTCAACCCTTCTGTCTGCATCTGTGTCTCCGGATGAATTGTTGAATAATTAAAGATTATAATGAAGAGATTAATTAATATGGGCATTTAAATGTTTGCACATGAACAAGAATAATATTCCATTTTGTTTCAATGTTGTATCTTACTCTTCTAAACAATTTGCAGTTTGTGCAGACAGGCTAGATCTCCAGTTGGTGTCTCAAAGGAAGATTTGTCTGTACTATATTGGAATCAGATTAATTAAATTAAGGCAGGTGTTTTTTTTTTCACATTTCAAAACACTGCAGGGATACTTGGTTACAGACAGGCTGTCAGTGAGTCTCAGACTAACATCTCTGGAGTTACAGATTTAGAGCAGGTATCGTTTAAATATGAAATAATCAGTCTGTGTCTAGCCAATGATACAGCATCATGATAGGATTTTCTGTAATGTTCCTATGGGGATTTACTTTAAGTGTTTTTATAATATAAAGTAAACTCACTTTGAATGCTCCTGTGGGCCAAGCTGTTCTCTTGTTCAATCTTTTTGTGTTTCTATAGTGATTTATTGTCTTTTGAAAATGATCCAGTTTTATTTTGTTATGTTTGTGCTTTGTAGATTACTTTTTTCTAGTTTACTTTTTCTTAATCATTGGCTGTTGTAACTCTGTTGGTTTTTACTTATTTATTTATGTCATCTGTGGCTTAAGGAAGTTGCAATGTGCGTCAGTGCACAGTATTATGATGGGTCTTAGTTTTTAAAAATATATTTTATTTATAGTTTTTATGAACATATGTATAATTTTGCTAGAAATCACTAATGATTACTATTACATATATATATATATATATATATTATATTTGGAGAGAGAGAGCACAGGTGTGTTTCTGTCTGAGTCACTCTTGGAGGGCCTGCCCCCCCCCAACCCTGCACTGTCTGTATTTATGTCATTGTATTTCATCTTGTAGGTGTTCTTATGTAACACCTACACCATTTGGGGAAGAAACAGACACACACACAAGCACTCACGCCCCTGCATGAACTGCTCACACCAATCATCCCACAAACAAAAAATTCGCTAAATACGTAATTTGAGGAATTAAAAAAACAAAATGCACTTTAATCTTTGACCTCCCTCCATTTATAGCTTGCCTCCATTACATTATGGCCAAATTAATTATTATGCAGAGACCTGAGGAAAAAACTCATTACTTTATCTTGAATAATATACAATAAAAACAGAGAAATAAATGAATAAAATCCTATGGGGCCCAGGCATTCAATTATAAACGATTTAAGCCCTAATATGGTTGATAAAAACACTCATTGCATCATGTGTTTTTTAGAATAATTTTTCAATAATTCACTCTGGCTAATGTTCCAGATCTTCGATGAAATACGGGAATCTTTAGTGGTTGGTCTGCCGTGCTAATTGGTACAACCGCCCCAGGCGAGCTCAGATCTAACAAACTGACTGAGGACAGCGCCGTTCACACGCAGGGCTGCTGCGTCTGTCTTGGTATGGGAACATGTAAAAATAGAAACATGACAAATAAAAGCGAAATTAACAGATGGCTTTTGATCACTTCATGAATTGATGTATGTTATATTATTATGTTGCGTGTGCTGAGAACATTTATATTATAAAGTAAAAAAAAAAAAAAAAATGAAAAGTTATTATACAACTTAAAAACAGCTATATATTTACATACGTTTATATGCTGTGTCAGTTTAATAAAAACTAATAATGAAAAGTTTAAAAATGCCTGGCATCCTTTTAGTGTAATTAGGGTATTAATACTGCAATTAAAAAAAAAAAAGACATAAAAAGAGCAAGTGTCCCGCATGTATAGTGGCAGAGCAGGACGCGCCCACGCACGCACGCACGCTCGCACGCACACATCCCACTCCACGTTCCAAATCCACAATATGTTTTTCCTCATCAAGATGAATGGGGCGGACTTTTAAAAAAAACAAAGTCAATAATCGTCATTATTTTTTTCTCCAATTTGTGTAAGATGTGTGTTAATTGTAATGCACAGTTAAATCTTCGCTGCAGATGAACAGAAGACTCCCATTCAGTAAAAGACGTGCGGCATTAAGTAAGGATTAAAACTGGGGCATGCAGGGCGACTGTGCACCATATTGTAGCCTACATCTGCCTTTAAATCCACAATAAATTAATAAAAGAAAGCGCTGATAGGTTGTTACATAAGTACCGATTTGTGGCGTATTTTATATCCTGTCTCAATTTAAAATAATGAAATAATCTGAATAATTTGGATTGAGAGTGGAAAGACAGTAATATATATACAAATATGACTTTTTGTTTTATTAAACCAATCAGTTTTTGAGATAAAATTATTTTTTGTAAAATACTTCAATAATAAAAATGAAATCGATGCAGTGTGGTGATTCAGACTTGCTCCAGTGCGTTTTGAGAAAGGGAGGCGATGCATTTCAATATGGTAATCACTCACCCGGGGCATGTTTCATTTATTGACAGATTTGATGTTAAATGTCTCAAGCTCACTTAGTGCTGTAGCTCTTCATTTATTATGTTTTCAGCTCTCACTCCGTCTTTCCCTCTTTCTCTCTCTGGTTTGACCCTTCGAGGTCACACAAGCAATTCTTTTTTTAAACGCATGATTAATTTCTCAGTAGGGCGACCGACTAATGCATTATGAAAAAAGTGAAATGTATTCCAAAGGGGCTAATAGCGCTATTGTATTCCAATAAGCCCCTTTTCCTGCTTCGCGTGGTTTAGACATGCTCCGCTTTTGATAACATGTCACAGACATCTTTCTCACTGTTTCATTATTGTCATTTAAAAACAGGGAATTCGCCTGTAATTGAGATTTTATTAGTGATGTCAGAAAATTTCACACTGCTCGACGAGAGAGTATCAAAACTTTTAATAAATAAATAAATAACACATTTACGTCAATTTAATAAAACATATTTATAACACATAACGTAACTCTGCAGTAAATTTACAAATTTGGATTAAAAAGTAATAAAATAATGACATAAAATAAAATTTTAACCTCAATAACATTTAGGGTAACTTAATATTTAGGCTACTGATAGTATGGACATAAAAATACCATAAAAGTTGTTTTAAATAACTTAATAATACATTGTATTATAAAGTGTTTGCCGACATGGATTTTCGTACGAAATATGTTTGTATATTACCTTTTAAAGCTACTGTACCTGTTTTTTGTATCCTATTTTGTCTCATTTCCTCTCGTCTCTCTATTGTGACGTCACTCGTTTCAATAGCTGTTTGCGGTCCGTGCGTGGCTCGCTCGCGCCCGTCAGGCCCCCCTCGCAGGAGCCAGCCGGTGTTCCCGTGGCGTCCGTCCGCGAGACAAAAGCACGCGCGGTGACAGGCTAAATTGGTTTGAAAAGAAGCAGATGGGGCTTGCGCTCTCTGCTGTGTCGCTTTTTACGCACACACATACACACGAGCTGCACGCACGCACACGCGCACAGATTTAAAAGAGTGAGCGTATAAAAGTGACCCTGTCATGTTTATCAAGATGCTATTGAGGAAAGATTGGGCAAGAATAAATTACAGCCAGTCTCATTATTCAACAGCCTTTTATCCAGAATGAGAATTGCTTATAGACTAATACATTTAGAATTTAAAAAAAAAAAGTTAGATCAAATACTTTTTTTAAATTTAAGTGTTTTGTGAGTTTCACTGTTTTTATAGACTTCTGTTCCAGATGCTTCAACATTTAGAAAAGAAGTTCTGACAACCTTGAATTAAGCTAAAAGCTGACATAAGTGAAGTAGGCCTATAATTTATTTAGACCTTATTTTTTAAAATACAGTTTGAAGTTACAGGGACAGTGCACATTAAGAAAACATTTCTGTAAATGTGTAAGTTAACTGTCTTGGATAATTTTCAGCTGTAGTCCCTGGGCAAATGTAATGACAAGAAAGACATAAAGTAGGCCTACATTAAAACAGTGATGACAAATAAGATATATTACAACAGCAAAAACAATACTCTAACCAATGTCTAGCTCTTTTAAGTCCTACCACAGTGTACTCACAAAAGTGTAAAAAAATAAATAAATAAACAAATTAAGGTCACAATACAGACAGCGACTTTATGAAGAAATTCTGTAATTTTCTAAGTCTCACAGACTGTGACTGAAATAAACTTACATTAGTTATACCAGCTGCTTTATTGCATCCCTGTTTTGACCCCATAGTAATTATTTTTTTAATCTTTAATCTGAATGAATACGGGTCTCAAAAACAGCAGTGACAGTATGCATCATGCAAAGTTACTATAACCTCAGCCCTTAGAAGAAAATTCCATTCGTGTCATCAAAGAAAAAAACTTGCAATGGTTTATTGTATTTAAAAGATACTTGCTTCTTTTGATAGAGTTCAGTAATAAACAGTGGGTCCCAACACAAATACACGTGTTATGTTTGACTTGCATGTATTTTAGAGCCAGACAGATATCATTGGCCAGATACTGGGCCAGCACAGCCATATCGGTCTATTTAGGCCGAGGTATAGAGGCTGTATTGTTTGATATATTTGTCCAGAACATAACACACATTGTTTTTATTTCTTTTCTTTTCTTTAATTTTTTTAAGTTTTAGGCAGAATTTAATGTATATTTGATCATTTTTCTTAATTCAAGTTCTTCTATTTGTGTCGTGTGTGATTTATAATTATTAAAAATACAAAAACAATGTCAGTATCTGAATTTTTTTACTTCTTTATATCAATATCTCAGGGCCTAACGCATTTGCATTGGAACTAGCATCCTGAATTTGTCCTGAAAACAACTTCATTAAGTTGTCTTAATTAACAAAGATGATCAGTATTTGGGACACCACTCCACTGCATCCCCATGCAGAGTTAAATGAGATCCTTCCTTGCTTCCCTCAGCCATTTGCTGATGACTATGAGGCAGCTAATATCTGGGTTATACACTTCTTATTTAGGTCTGCGCCTTCATATCTGTAATTTGCCTGCATATTTTTAGTGGAAGAAGTAATTGAGCAGCAGGAGCAACATGCCTGTTTTAAGAGCTTGGAGCAGGGGTGCTGCTAAGAATTAGTGGGCCACTTGAGAGAATACTGATCCAGACCCCCCATTATTCTTACGCTACAGCTTTTGAGGGCCGCCACTGCTTTTTGCAGCACTGGGCACTAGCTGGGAGCTCCTCTGAACCTCTATTACAGCAGATGATATAGGCTACAGTATGTTTCCTGCTGCCTTTATCTCCTGTCTCCTGGGAGCAACCTGCACATGCATAGAGAGTCGTATTTCGAAAAGCCCTCTCAGTGTTGAATGTAGGAATCAGCTAATACTGACAGACATTATTCTGATTCCCAGACTGCCTGACTGTCTGTCTGCTGTCTCAGCCTTTACTTTTTCTGTCTTCGGTCCCTATGGTCAGGCTAATGTTTACTCCACACTGTGTTTAAAAGCCACATTTCTCATGCCAAGCTCCTCTGCTGGCTGCCAGCATCGCTTTTATCAGTTTGTTTGTAATTAATTTGTAACTCAGGGGTTGTGTATCAAAAGTCACACTCTTGTTGTTTATTTGAGGGTTTCCTAAACTGTTTAATGTCAAATCACCCCCTTAAACACGTGCAGTCGACCAGCATACACCCATTAAATGGTGACAGTTTCTAGGGGAGACTGGGGGCAGTTGTAACAGACAAACAAGTTAGAGTGATGACACTTACCTGCAGTAGGATTCTCCTTCTGTCTGTGGAACAGGAGCAGGACCGTTTCACTTCAGCAGAAGTTTTCAACTGAAAGTGATTTTGAGACACAAACGTTACTTTTTGGATATACAGTACTTTTCTTTGATTGTTAAAGTTTAGATGGCCACATGGCCCAATGTAAGTACCTTGCTTGCTTGCCTGTGTTGACATGCTGTTAAAAAATGAACTTATTTCGCTAGATTTAAATTAGAAATTTCTTGTAATTTGTCTCTTGGAATTTGTACATTTCTTTTATCTTAATTCAGATAATTATAATCTAGTTAGTTGTCTAGTCTTCTGCCAAAATAGAAATAGACTTCCCCACCAATGGGACAATTATAACACTGACCTCTTGCATTAAATTTAATATTATGGTCTTGTCCTTATTAGTGAAAATATATCCATTGTGTTAATTAGTTCCAGGGGTGGGTTTAGTCATTTTGGGGCCTGAGGCAAACACAGGCATGGGGGCCTCCACATCCCTTGTTCTCTCCCCTTTTCAAACCTTGAATAAATAAGTCATAAAAATAAACTTTTATCAATGGTGGAGTGCGGTGAACAAATTAAGGAATCTCACACAGCCTCAGCAAAGATGTTCAGAAGTCTGGTGGTAGGGCAGTGGATACTTAGGTATCTCTTGCCAGGCGGCAGAAGGGTGAACAGGCTGCGGTTTGTGTGGGTGTTATCTTTTGGTATCTTCATAATTTCTGTATTTTTCTGCACTGCTAGTGTAGCTTTGCTTAATTTTTCAGCAGTCTGTACACCACCATTTGCGTTCATGAGTTGGCTACTGTCTTCCTGAATAATTTCCACAGATGCGTATAAGATCATGGAATAGTCCAAGTTAGTGAATTAAGCATTCTGATGCCATTTAAGCATATGTTTTTTAGTAAGATGTACGTAATGAATTAGCATAAATTAAAACAAACAAAAAAGAAAGTTTCTTAACCATGATTTTATGAGGCATTTTATGTGGTCCTTTATAGCTTGGGGCCTAAGGCAATTGAAAGCGTTTGTGTAATGGTAAGTCCTTTCCTGATTATTGCACATACAAGTTTCTTATATCAAAAGAATCAAGAGTATTTCAAGTAATATAAAAGATGTTACAATTGTCCCTGTTCTCCCCTACTGTAGTTATGACTGGTTGTAGAGCTGAGTGCAGAGTCAAATTAATTTAAAATGAATATTCATTAAGTCACTAATGTAGCCTAGTGAGTAAATTAGCTAAATCTAATCTTAAATTCTGTGTTGGGTCTGCTGTGTTGTCTTATTTAGAGTTTCATCCTCTAAAACTTCCGGGGGGGTCATTTCATGTACGCGCCAAAGTGTGTGTGCAGAGCCATGCGTCACTCTGTCCGTCGTCCGAGCTGTTTGACTTTACCAGCATTTGAGTGGCGGTTAGAAAGACATCATTTTACAGTAGCTGTTGAGTTGGACGGGGCAGCAGCACGGTGAATGAGAGAAGTGTGTGTGTGAAGGTATATGCATGCGTGTGTGTGTGTGTGTGTGTGTGTGTCCAGGATGGTGGGCTGAGCTCGCGCTACACGCCAATCAAACGCGAGGCAGGTGCGTGGTCGAGAGAGAGAGAGAGAGAGGGAGAGAGAGAGAGAGACACACACAGAGAGAGAGAGAGAGAGAGAGAGAGAGAGAGAGAGAGAGAGAGAGAGAGAGAGAGAGAGAGAGAGAGAGAGAGAGGGATTAGGAGGGCGCGTGGTGTCTCTGAAAAGCGAATAAAGCGGCGCGAGCGTCGCAGTTTACTCACATCTTATGAGCTGCTCAGTCTACAGCTACAGTTGGAGACAAAAAGCCGGTAGCGACTCCATGTCTGTTTCCCGGATATAATTCAGTGAACTCGTTAGTTACTTTACGTGATAAAAATGAGTTTTTAGAGCTACCTTGTAGGATGAATCGATTTCTCTCGTGACGGGGATATTTTTTTTTAATGCTGAGACCGTTTTTGGATTATTGTCGGGAGTCAGAGGTAAGGACTGCTCCACCATTTCTGTTGAAAAGTTGACTAAAATGTTGGTAAAAATTTTGCTATTTAACGAAAACGGTAGGACAGAAAATAAGCGCCAAAATTATTTAAATGCTTAAGAAGTTGTGTGCGATTATCGCTCACATTCCGTTGCATTAACCGTAATTTAGAATTACGGTGGGCTAGTGCTGTATTATTATTATTATTATTATTATTATTATTATTATTATTATTACGTGTTATTTTTGTCACTAGATAACTTCCACTGTTAGTCAGCCGTTAATATTGTTCCATGTAAGTTAAACATAATGCCTGACTAACTGGCAAGCGTGCTAGTTTAATGAAGGCCTCTTACTTTGGTAGAAATTAAACTTAGACTAAACTGAAATCATAAAAAATGTAGGACTAAATAGGCCAGTTCGATATTGTGTAATTTGAAGCCAAACTCTTAGATTCGAGTTTGTTTAATTCGTTCATTTGCTCCTGCTACTCAATTAGTTTGTTGTTCGGCCCACACAATTCCACCACATTAGTCCGCATTGTGCTGTAATAAGTTTTTTCAATTCAAAACATACCTGTCTGTTTAATATAAAGGCCTTGTAATTCTGTGTTATATTTCTCTATAATGGTAGGCTAATGTTTCATTTAATATTAAGTATAAACAACTGGTCGTGAACGTGTGGGGAATTAATTTGTTAAAAGAAACATTTCTTGAAATTATTGAAAAAAATGAAAGCAATCTCTCTCTTTCGATAGTTGTTTTTTGTTCTTAAAACATATCACAAATGTGATGCATAAAAAAGAGTTTATTTTTGGTTTGCTGCAAGTAAAATGAGAATTTCTGAATTGTAAATCTCAGAAGTTGTCATCTTTATATTAAAGTCCTTTTCCAAGTCATATAATGTATTTACTATTACGTAGACATAGACTTTAACTGTACAGTAAAAATGTGATTTGTATTGTACAGTCAAAACATTACAGTATAATTTGTTGAAATTATAGCACAATAAATTTACAAGTGAATGTACTTTATCTTCACTGTAAAATATTCTGCCATTTTCATGATAATGCTTTTGAAAATATATATAAATAAATAAGAACACTTTAAAAGAAATAATGGAATACAGAATTTAGTACCACAGCCAACTTTCGTATAGGAAAATAAGGTTACCATAATAATTAAATAAAACTGTAGTCTAATTGTTGCCAAAAATTGCTACATTTCTGTCTGTCTTATGGTGGGATGAACTTTTTAGGTTACACCATTTTCTAGATATGATGGATATATTACTATGTAAAAATACAAAATGTTAATAATAATAATTATTAATAATAATTACTATAATTAATTAATTTGTAACAATACATTTGGGCAGGAATCTGGATATGTGTACTTGAATTTTTACAATTATTTTAGAGGAGTGTGTTTGTTCACAAGTGAGCTACGAGTGAAAACACTTGCTGGTAAATTTAGAACTATGTATGTAAAGATATAAAATGCTAAAGATGCTATAATCTTTGAGAAATGTGAATTAATTTATTTTTAAATACAGAGGAGCTTCATGAATAAAACAACTGTATTTGATATTTGCATTGCACACAGCAATGATAGTTCAGAACATACTTTTTCTGTGCCCTCAATGATTTTGTAAGAGTAGTTAAAATTAAAACCATCAATCAATAATGTTGAAGTTAAGCCTAATTTTTAAAAATGTTTCCAAATTTATTCAGTTCCTTTAAAAAAAAGAAAAAAGGGTTGGTGTTTCCCTATACATTTGGAATAAGCTGCATTTAAATTAAATCTTTTAAGCATTTAATTTACAATGATGTTTTTTCATTTTCTTTTCTTTCTTTTTTTTAAACAAATTCCACACATCATCAAAGCATTTCTTGGAACACTTCTGTTCTATATAATTACTATTTAATAGAGATACGGTGCATGTGTGTAACCTTTATTTTTTTTTAAAGTGTTTTTTAAAGGTGTTTTTATTGATTAAAAAATCAACACACATGGAACTTTCTTGCCTTCTTTTCATGCAGGACATTCTACAACCAGATTTCCTCCAAGTATGGACAAGACCATTCTTTCCAGCCCTAATGACATCATAATGACGAGCTCAACAGGCCCGTACCAGCAGGAACCCCTGACTCCACCCAGAGCTACCCATCTCCACTCCTCATCCTCTTCTTTATCCTCCCCCTCTCCATCTGCTTCCTCCTCACCCCTCAAACCCAACCAGGTCGGCCAGGTCATCCTGTACGGTGTTCCTATTGTATCGCTAGTCATTGATAACAATGAGAGACTTTGCTTGGCACAGATTTCCAACACACTCCTTAAGAACTACAGTTATAATGAGATTCATAATCGACGTGTGGCACTGGGCATCACCTGTGTCCAGTGCACTCCTGTTCAGTTGGAGATCCTTCGTCGGGCCGGCGCCATGCCCATCTCATCACGCCGCTGTGGCATGATAACCAAGCGTGAAGCCGAGCGCCTCTGCAAGTCCTTCCTGGGAGAGAATGCGCCACCCAAACTGCCCGACAACTTTGCCTTTGATGTCACACATGAGTGCGCCTGGGGTTGCCGGGGTAACTTCATCCCAGCACGCTACAACAGTTCCAGAGCCAAATGCATCAAGTGCTCCTTCTGCAACATGTACTTCTCCCCAAATAAGTTCATCTTCCATTCCCACCGCACACCAGATGCCAAGTACACCCAGCCCGACGCTGCCAACTTTAACTCCTGGCGACGACACCTCAAACTCTCTGACAAACACCCAGCTGATGAGTTAGTCTACGCATGGGAAGATGTCAAAGCGATGTTCAACGGAGGCAGTCGGAAGAGAGCGTTGCCCTCCTCAGCCCACTGTTCCTCCATGGGTCCAATGAAGACTCTCCCAGGCTCGGTGGTGCCTCACATGATGGGACCTGACCTGGGTAATCAGAAAAGAGCCCGCTATGAAGATGAGGATGATCTGGATGGAGGCAGTCTGTCTCCCCGTAAGACACCTCGCAGCTATCCTGTCATCCCTGTCCCAAGCAAAGGCTTTGGCATGCTGCAGAAGTTCCCTCCAACATCACTCTTCCCCTCACCTTACCCCTTCCCAGCATTTGGCCTCTGCCAGCAGAAAAAAGATGACAGTGATGTTTCAGTTGGGCAGAAAGGAGCAGGGTTGTCGGGTCTTTTATGGCCCGGGCGCAAAGACACTTTTTATCCTCCTTTCTGCATGTTTTGGCCACCAAGAGCAGCAGGAGGAATCCCTGTCCCTACCTACCTCCAGCCCCAGCCCAGTGCCCTCTCCTCCCTGGCAGACAACCCCTCTCTCAGGCAGGCCTTTTTAGATCTGTCAGACCCTAGCGAGCCTGGAGCTGTAACTGCCAACGGAAACAGTGTGAGTGCAAATATGGCCCCTGGCAGTGGGACGACCACAACTAGAGCTGGACTGTTTGACCCAGAGTGCACAACAGTAACCCCTGACCTCCGCCCTGTGACTTCAGAGGGCTGGCTCAAACTCCTGGACACCCCAACTCTCCAAACCAGAAAGCCAAGCTATGGCTCAGCCTTTCGCCCCGTCATTAAGGACGCTGAGAGCATCGCCAAGCTCCACAGCAACAGTGGAGGAGTCACTGGGGCAACAGATGAGGAGTTTGGGGTCGTGGTCACCAGGACAGACCGCCACCAGCGGCTATCGCCCACCAGCAGCTGTAGCTACGGAAGTGAAAGTGGAGGCGACGGAGAGGCGGAGGGAGTCGACAGCGAGGAGGAAGGGGAGGTGGATGTGGAGTCATCGAAGCAGGAGGATGAGGAGGAGGAGGCGAGCTTCACGAACAGGCCGTCACAGACTCAAACCAACCTGTACCTCTCTGGGCTAAGTGACAATCCTGCAGAGGAGCGAGCGAAGGAGAGAGGGAGTGGCCCCGCATATCCCAGTGCCTCCCCTCCCTCCTCCTCGGACCTCATCCAGCAGGAGTCCCCCAGCCTGCCCGCCTCCCCTCCCACCAGCCTGCCTCTCTCCAGCTCCACCCCACCTCACCGAGAGGACCCGGCTTACAAAAACGTAAATATTCCCCCAGGCCACTTTAGCTAATTATTATTTAAATGGTGCTGCAGTCGGGCAGTGATGTGATCTGCATAAGCAGATTGATAGGCTGGTTTCTCCCTGCAGAAATTGAAACAGTCACCCCACTCTGATCCCGGCTAATAGGCCCAGATGTGGATTGTTTAATGGCCACGGTGTGTTTGTTCTCCCTCTGTCACCTCAGCCTGTTAGGGCAACTCTAATCTTTAACCTGTCGACTCCCACATTAACCAGGCCTCCGAGAAAGGAGGCGGTGGGAGGTAGAGTTATGAGGAGCATTTTAAACCAGAAAAAAAGGTCTACCCATATAGTCCAAATGAGATCATAACAAATTAATGCTACTATTGGCTAATAAAAGGCAGAGAGTCAACCAGGGAGATTGCGTTTTCAAAGTAATTAGTTAAAATTTACACACACAAAAAAGAAGAAGTTTGGACCAAAAAAATCTAGATTGATAAGAAAATAAAACAGGTGGTTGACATAAAAAAGCTGATTTGAAATTCACCCCTTACATTTAAGAATCCAAATCAAACAGCCGTGACTGATAGGACTTGTGTTCTGATCTACTGTAATTAACCTATACCGTGCATAACAGGTGTGAGATTGTAACCGACTGTATGTTGTTTCCAGGTTCACAAAAATAGAGACGAGGGACTACCTGCGTACGCAACCAAAGACAACTCCAGCATTTCTGGTGAGCACATTTTAATCTTCTGTTTTAAACCTTTTTTGTTCCTATTTTCTTATGCACAGCCAAGACTTGAGTGCATTTTACTTACCTGGTAGTTGAAAATGCTAACAACTGACTATCGACAAATTTTTAATCAGTTAAATTCTTAACAACGACAGTTCAAATAATGATTAATCATTAACATTGCTATGCACAGGTTAAAAAAAAAAGTGTAATTGTAGATTACACACCAGTTAAAAGATAAATTAATTCTTTCAAAAATTGTTTAACATGATACTGTTGCTTGCATCAAAACTGTAATGAAATATCACATCAGTTTTATTAAACTCATCTTTTTTAAAACTCTAAAATATTCTCTTAAAAGTACACCATAAAGCATTTGCAAAACCAAAATACAGTTTCTCCTACAAATATAATCTACAAAAATCACTTTGCTCGCTCTACTATTTGCACGGATTGCTTGACAATACATCTTTCGCCCTGCAGTTGTTTTACTATATTTTGGTCTCATCAAATGTTTGAACAGGTTTTTACACCATTTCATCAAACAGCATTACACAAGCTATTTCAGCAAACTGTTACACACTATCTGTTTCATCAGACGTCTGACTCAGTTGTATTATAGCATCTTTGTTTCATTTAGTGTCTGAGTGAGTGGTTTTATAGTGTCTCTGTGTCCCCGCGAGGCTCATATTCCTGTGACGTTTCATTTGCTCCTCTCATCTCCCTCTCTGACCCCTTTCACTGGAGAAAATGTCTTGTGTGTATTTTACACATACACACAAAGGACACACAGCATGCGCACACTTAGTTATCTCCATGTGTCCGGATAACCAGCTTAACCAATGGGCCTTACTGAAACTCTCTGCCTGTCTGTCTCTCTGTCTCATTTTCTTTCAGATGAAAACAAAGAGCAGAATAGTTTCTTTGTGCCGGAGAGTGAGACATCAGCGCCCGACTACTGGAGGGAAAGCTCAGGTACAAACGCTCACTTGTGTTTTTCTGGTTACAAAGCAGCTGCAGACAGTAAACAACAACTTAAATGATCAAGATAAAGATGCAGGAGAGCAAAACATTTTAGAGCTCCTACAATTATTTGATTAATCAATTGAATGTTGATTTAATCACCAGCTATTTTGATAACTGGTTGAAGTTTCAGATTCCAGCTTCTTAAATGTGAATATTTCCTGGTTTCTGACAGTAAACTTAATATCTTTGGCTTGTGGACAAAACAAAACATTTTAGGTTGGACTTTGGAAAACACTGATCAACATTTTTTTTACTGTTTTCTGACATTTTGTAGACCAAACAACTAATCAATTAATTGGGGAAATAATCAACAGATTAATCAACAATGAAAATAATCATTAGTTGCAGCCCTAAAAATTTTGAAATGGCATGTTAGATACTCCCAAATGTATAATTATTAGGATGGCAAGGTTAATTTAATCTCTGCGTTTGGTTTTCCTCTGGTCTAATTTGAATCTCACATTGCAGAGACACATTAGGGTCTTGATGAAGGTTCCGATTGAGACATGATCAAATGTTTACATCAGGAAACAAAATAAAAACACATTTATGCTTGCAAAGGCAGCTTTTGACTGTAAATGGAAGTTAGAAAATTAGTACAAGCTTTAATAACCTTATCTAGAGAGCAGGAATGTAATTTATTTGCGGCCTGACATTAAAAGAATTGTCAAAATTGAAAGGTAAATCAAAAATTAAAACATTATTCTATAAAATTTTAATTATGTAATGGCTTCAAAAGGTACAGTGGGCCTTTCCTGTTGTAATTCAGTTCACACAGTGTGGATGAAAATACACCGTGTGAAAATTTCCATACATAAAACAAACAACGCTGATTAAAAAACTCTCAGTTGGAAGAGAAAATGACTTTATATACATACTGCAATTTACAATGGCTTTTCTTCTTATTACACAAATGAGACTCAGAATACTTAAAGCTCCTTAGTCTTCATCTTCATCCTCCATCTCCTCCTCCTCCTCCTCTTAGACAGTGAGTTAAGGGATTCATATAAACACAGAGAGATGAAACAGCAGTGGAAAGCTGCTGCCTCTTCCACTGCTCTGCCACGGCTGCTCTCTTTAGCGGCGTTGTCGCCAGGGCTGTTACTCTTAGGGGGGCCGTTATAGTTCAACAAGAAAACATCAGCTCAGAGATAAGCAGCCGCGCTAGCAATCTCCATCCTAGACCCGTATCGCCGCCGACATAATTGCCTTTTTTTTCCCCTTCCTCAGCGCAAAAAAGCCTTTCCCGTTTGAAAAAGATCACAGCTTATTGCCTTTTTATATCTGTCAGGAAGACATTAAAAGTGCTTTATGACATCTGTGCCAACATTTATATCTACCCCCCCACTCCCTCAACCCCTACACACACACACCGTAATGATCCCCGCGCATAATGTATAATGTATTTCGAAAAATTACACGAAACAAATTAAATGAGACCACCTTTCCCCTGATTGCCAAACGTCTCCCTGGGCGGTGGGAAGCTCTACGTGATTAGAAGGCCTGATTCCTCCGAGTCCCACCCCCCACCCCCCCTCCACTGTCTTTAAACTCTCCCTCTGTTTCTAGGGAGAAAAAATAATCTAATTTTCCATTTATGTAATGCAAACCGCCTTGGCTTTGACTATTCACGGTTAATTGACTGTCAAACGAGGTTGTTATCCTCGGGCACTGTCTGCAAATTTGCTTGTCAAATGAGACAGAGAGAGGAGAGGAAAGGAGAGGAGAGGAGGAGAGAGGAGAGGAGAGCTCTCTCTGCTCTAAATGAGAGAGAAGGAGAGAAGCATAGGGAGGCTTAAGGAGGCAGGATGTGAAATGACTGGAGGAGAATATACATATCGAGTTGTCTGGATCGCTTCATTTAAGGCGTACAATGCCTCATTTTCACAATTCAGATGTTAGCGCTGCAAACACATTCATACATGCGGAACAATATAGAAACTTTCACACTGGTAAATTTGAAAACAGCGCATGATGAAGAGTGTTGTTAATAAAAGGAAGATGGTGAAGTTTGAAAGCAACAAGTAGATTCCAGATTCTTCCAGCAGTAACAAAGCTTTAAAAAGTTCACAGACGAGGGGTGTCGTGATATAATTGTAATGATGATAACCGTGATATTTAAATAATCAAATTACTGATATTGAGATATTGACCTTTTCACTATCTATCAAGTGTCACAATTATGGTTACACATTCTCTCTCCAACTCCCTACACTCTTATTGTGAGTATAATTTATTTACCAAAAAAGAGACAAAATGCACAATAAACAAAATTAAAGATGACTTTGATTGATAGCAGTATAATTATTATTTTTTCATTTTCAATAGCTATGGCCATGTTTTACATTGATTTACAGTTGCTCTATCCTCAATCATCCCCGGGTATTGGTCAAAATAATTAACCTGCCAAAAAATAACATTGCTGACATTGTAATGCAACACTTTTAGTGTACAAAAACCTGCAAGCTTGCCAATTTTAAAACCAATTTACTCTCATATCCAAACACAAGTAGTGTTCTTTTGTTTTCTTATTAAAAACCAATATGAACTGACAGCAAGAAGAGACTGTCAGGGAGTAAGTACCATAAACGTCCCCATCTATAGTGCATCAAAATTGTTACCACAAACTTACACTGACATCTAGAGGACAAATACTGAATTACAGTGCTTCACTGAAGACTGAGAACAGCAAGAGAGAGGACGAGATGATAGATAGGGGCAACATAAAAGAGAGGATACAATAAAGATCCAATCAGACAAAACTGATTAATGACAAGAGTATGATTATGTGATATATGTGTTGCATATGAAATATCCTGTCTGCTATACTGATTGACTAATTGAAATTATTTGATGATAAACATATACAACATTGCACAGCAATCATTACATACATTAGAAAATCACAAAGGATACAGTCTGGAACAGAGAGGAACAGTCTGATAAAAGAAGTAAAGCCAGAGGGCTTGTTTCCGTTGTGGTCCTCTAGTATAACACTTAACACATCACAAGACAACATGATATAAATATTACATTTTTTAAATATCAAAGATATCATAAATACTGGTATATCATGACACCCCTAACTGTAACTACGTCTGTGACTAAGTGTGATATATCTCTCCATGTTTTTAGGTGATCAAAGCCAAGGTGCTGCTTCTCCTGTGCCGCTAAAGAAGGACGTTGAGAACATGGAGAAAGGTAAAGATTGTTAACCTGAGTCATGCATTGTGGTTTTGGGTAAAAATTTGCACTCCTACACCACTGAGTGTAAGATATATTTTACTGCATTTATTTCTAACAGACAATCTAACAGACTTTTTCCATCTGTCTTCCCTCTCCTGCAGAGGAGCTCCAAAAGGTTCTGCTGGAGCAGATCGACTTCAGGAGGAGACTGGAGCAAGAGTTTCACGCTCTGAAGGGCACCTCGCCATTTCCTGTCTTCCGTAAGTCATTTTTTTCCTCACTTCGTTTTTCCTTTTTCATATTGTGAAGGGCAACTTCTCCTTCTCTGTCTTTCTTAAGTTCTTTTCTATTTTCTCCTCTGTACCTATCTCCTCCCTCCTCTCCTACCTCTCTCTCTCTCTCTCTCTCTCCTGTTTTTCTTTGTCTCTTTCATCCTTCATCAGCTGCCTTTTTATAACTCGATCAGTTACTCAAGTGATAATACTGCTCAAGCTAATCATAGATTTTTACACTAATTCCAGATAATTTTCAAGACCAGATGAAACGAGAGCTCGCCTACAGAGAAGAGATGGTCCAACAGTTACAGATGGTGAGACTACTAATGATACAATCAGTGCTGAACACTGATGGAAAATAAATATCATTTCTACGCCTCTAAATGACAAATAAAACATCCTTTTATAGATACATGAATTGAAAAAATTCTCACTGTTCGCTTTGAAAAACAGTTTTGGTAATGATTTTGAGAAAGAATATAATTATAGACTAATTATGAAGCAATTCTCAATAAAATATAGTTACACAGTTTGAACAGGAAAAGAGGAAATCAAAAGCCCATGAGAGAACGTGACAATAATATTTCAATTGTTGCTACAACTACGATAGACTGTACATGTCAATATGACACCCATGTCTTCAAATTGCAACAGAAATTAAATGAATCAAATGCAGACTAAATAAAGCCATCAATAGGATTCAACTGGACACATCTGTTGTTGCTTATTTGTCCATCAAAAGACAGAGCCAATCATCTAGTTTGTCTTTCATGGGTGAGTAGTTCCTCTGCAGCCGTCTGAGTGTTTCCGTCCACATCAATCACCCGAGCAGCTGGCAGACAGGCTGACAGACGGTGTTTGTCTTCGCTTTCTGACACATGCAACAACTGTACACGCTTGTGTGCACATGGTCGCAAACCCTGCACATACACGAAAACGCACACGCAAGTGCATGCTGCATTCATGTAACCACAACTGCTTTCGGGCTCATTTATGAGCACGTACGTGCACACGCACGCACAAAACGTTCAAAATTGACAAATGCGTCTAGAGCCAGCAGATGGATCTGTCTGAGAGTAATGATACATTAATTTCACACAGACGTTCAAATGAACTCCAACTCCAAAATTTCAGATTTATGTTGCGGCAACATATTTTAGAATTTGATTGAATATCACACCTAAACTTTACACGTCTCTCCCAGGCTTTTTATTTTCCCTTTTTAAAAGAATAACTGCAATGAAATCTTCATATTATTAACAGTAATTTCTTTGTTCACAAAATAATTTTATTAACCCTAACATAATGCATTATTTTAAAGTGTCATTTTGTGAGGATTTTTGGTGTCAAGATTGTTAAAGTTAAACTCCAGAACCCTATCAAATGATCCTAGTGTATGGCTGTGGCTTTTTGGCAGGTGACCAATTATTTGGGGGACATGATTATCTTAAAATGATGAATAAAACACTAGATAATGTGTGGTTCTCTGCATTGTGCAGCATACAAAAAGAAATAAACAAATCTTGTATAATTAATCAAACTTTTGTCTCTTTTCTTTCTTTCAGATTCCATACGCAAACATCATCAGAAAAGAAAAGATCAGCTCCCATCTCAACAAGTAGCTAAAAGGTAACTGCTTTTTAAAAAACCGTCAACCCAAGTAATTGCTAAATGAGGATATAAAAATTTGATTATTGATAATACAAAGCAGCTAGTAAGTTCCAGTTTATTTCCCTTAAAAAAATTTTTTTAGAAGCTTGACAACATTTAGCCTTGATTTGACAATTTTACAGCCAGACCAACATGTGTATCTGCAAATTAAACTGGTTTTGTTTGATTTAAGGTAGCGATTTAAAGACAAACTCTGAAATTAAATCAGTTTTTGCTAACTTTTAATAGTTATTCTGGTCCAGCAAACTTTCGTCATTGATAGCTACAATGTAAAGCATGTTAAATTTCACTTCACTGTGGCTTTTACTTCCTAACACTTAACGCTGGTCTCTTCGCCTATCACTTCTCAGTCTCTGACAAACTCTTAACCAGAACACTAATGTTGGGTTTTATTTATTTATTGTCTTCACAGGCTAAGTCAACAAATCCCATGCAAAAGGAAGAAGCTGCCTGGATTTCTGTGAATATCCCAACAATAATTAAAAAATACAGTCACCCAAAAACTGAGATATATTGGAGAGAGACACAAGCAGACAAGAATAAGACGCTATATAGTATATATACATTTCTTACATTTCCCTGGGACAGCGACATTTCTGCCTCTGCAGTACAAACTCTGTTAATAGCTCTGCACTTGAACTCAGTCTGGTAAGAACACATCCGGACCAGATAAAAATTTAATCCCTGTTTCCTTTACCCTGAGTCCACTTTATCCCCCCAAACTGACTGAACTGAAAGGGGATCAAACTGGCAACATCAGGAGAACCAGAATGACTCCTCATTGCTGTGCTGGCAGTCAGACTCAAAGCTTTACCCAACCAGGACCAAAGCAACCACACCTGTTCTTGTCTTCTGTGAAATTTAGGGCTGTTTAAGACCAACAAAAAGGCAGTCAATGTTTTGAACTTTTCTAAGCTCTTTTAAGATGAACAGCTCAAAGACAGAGTCATGGATACATCAAGACTGTGTGTTATTGTCCACGACTCTGATTGCTGCTCACCCAACTGTACATACAGAAACTATGGATCAGGACGGACTTCACACTAAGATTGTTGCTGTTGTTAATACTGTTGCCGTGGTATCCATAAGGAGAAACAAACATACTAACCTTGATTTATTGGCAACGTTTGATCCCAAAGGGATTCTCCTCATCATGTCCAGTTGTGTTTATTGACCAAACCCCCCTGTGAATACAAATTACTGACATAGTCAGTCAGATGTTGGTCTGTTAGATGTCCCTAACTTAAATATGCCAGATGAAGAACAAAAAGGGAAACTATGTATGAAATTGTGGTATTTGGGGTGTTCAACCTAATAATGCAATTAGACCAGTATTAATACAGGGTGGTATCACAAAAGTGTTCATTCTTTATGCATATTGTACCCTGGCAGAACATTTAACACCCACAGTTTTAGTATTTTGGAGTGTTTTTATGAATGTACAAAAAACCTTCAGTATTATGTTCTGATTATACATTTTTCACCTCTTCTACTGTTAATTTCTGAGCACACATCTGGAGAATCCTTTGCTCAAAGGGACCCTGAGGATACTTTTTACCCTTCACCCAAATTTTTTAACCACCGACCTACAGGCCTTGCCACCATCACCAAAATGTTTTTTTGGAGTGTCATCAGATGGCAAATAGACATTTAAAGGCCAATTCCGAGGAGCGAAAGACTGAAGTTTGTCAGTGTTGTATATCTACCTGTAAATGATTTCACCTGACTGTATAACATGTCACACGTGAGAAAAACTCACAGTCAGTCTATATATGTGTTTGTTTGTTTGTTTATTTATTTGAGTATCAGGGCCTAACACCCTGATTGTGAAAATATTATTTATTCTAATGTTAAAAGAAGAATGAGACATGGTGGTGATGATGGTGCAGTCGAGTGTATGTCAGAGGGAATAAAAATGAGAACTCAACCACCTTGTTTATAGAATGAAATGAATGAATGGATAAAGTTGTCATCTACTGAGAGAAATGTTATCATTATAAACTGTTAATGCAGATGTATTTAAATATGTTCTTGTAGTTTCTCTACTATTTATGTGCAAATTAAAAGTCTATACAATAAGCAGAATGTGGTTTCATGACTAGGCCTGTTTGCTGCTGAAATCCTTTAAGCCTTTTTTTTTCTCATTTAAATTCCAAATTTGAATTTCAAGTCATAGCTTACAGTTTTGATCATTTGATGCTCTTGAAACCAAAGGAGGCTTGTTTTCAGCTCTCCTATTGAGGAACAAAAACATAGCTCACTTTGTAGATTTGAGCGTTATTGTTTACATTCAGGTTTAAAGGACCAGTGTGTAGGAATTAGTGGCATCTAGTGGTGAGCTGTTGGGTATTCAGTACCCCTTGCTTCACCCTCCCCTTCCAAGCATGTAGTAGAAGGCATATGTTGGCTGCAAAACTTTCTAAACTCCCTGCATCATCTGTAGATATATAGGGATCATTCTAAAGTAACAAAAACACAACAATTCTTATATTAGGTGATTATACATTAATGAAATAATACTTGAATATTATATTGTATGTCTAATAGATCCCCCAATTGTTACACATTGGAGCTTTAAGTTACATCTCAAACCTTTTTAATATTAAAAGAAAAATTTAACTAAAACTGTAAAGCAAGTGGACAAGCAACCAACAATTAGTTGCACAAAATATTTCTAATTAGTGATATGATTTTTGCACATAGGAAAAAAAACAATAAATTGGAGAATAAAAATTAGCGTATATACAGTGACATATTTAAGTGAAATTAGAGAAATACCAGCATGAGTCAGTTAAAATAATAGTTCGATGTATACATCAGACATTTGGATATAAAATAACGATTTAGTGATTATGGATTTATGGATCAATGTTCACAAGAGGGAAATAAAAGGAAAATGTTTTTAATAAATTTGTGCCTTTTTATGCAAGACTTTTCCCCTTCTTTTTCAGGGAAGACGATTAAAATGGGAGGCTGTGAAAAACGCTGTGTAAATGTGACCTGATTCACGAATAAAATTTTTAAAAAATCAAAAAAATCAAATAAAAGTTAAAAAGTTAAAAATATAAGTTCTCCTACGTCAAAGCGAACGTAAGGACTGTTGCACGACCTTCGCTGCCGGTTTACGGCATCTGCATCTCTGGGAGTGGTGAGTGAAGGAGAAGAAGAAGAAGGGGAGGAGGCGAAGAAGAAGTTGCCAGCATGGCGTTCACATTGTACTCTCTCATCCAGACCGCTATTCTGTGTACTAATGCAATCGCTGTGTTGCATGAGGAGAGGTTTCTCAGCAAGAGTAAGTATTCTGACATGTTATATACGACGTACGTCACGGATTTTATTGAAATAACGTTGCATTATAAGCTAAAGGCAGCTAGCTAGTTGTAAACGTCACTACACTGCACATCTATCTGTGTACTATAATTACACTAAACGGACTCGTGTAGATTTTTAGGCAGAAAATTGAAGTTCGTTCAGTCGAGAGAAATGTGTTGTGTGGAATAATATGATTTTTCCAATCGTAAAGCTACTTAAGGGCAATTCAAGAGGAAAACTGGATGTTAATGGGTAAAAATACAAACATACATGCATTGTCATGTTTTCTTTTCTCTAAACAGTTGATACCCCCTGTCTTCTTCTTTCTATATTTTCATCCTGCTAACCTATATATTTTCCTCCTCCTGTGTCTTTCTCTCTGCAGTTGGCTGGGGTGTTGAGCAGGGCGTTGGAGGTTTTGGGGATGATCCAGGAGTCAAAGCACAGATCCTCAATCTCATCCGCTCAGTCCGGACTGTCATGAGAGGTTGGACAGTGTTCTTATGTAGTAGAATGTCTAAAATCACAGGAAATGTTGATTGAGAGTCATTTAGTAGGGTTGGGTATCCTTAAATAAACCTGTCACTGATGCCAATGAATGGCTGTGCTTTCAGTACATAAAACTGTTTTCTAGTAACAAAATAAATCAAACTTCTCACATGCATCAATGTGTAATTTTGCCTTCACACAAGCATAGACATTTTGCTTCATACCCAATAAGAACTGAAGGTTGGCCCTTATATTTAGAGTTTAAAGAATTTTGCACTGTTTCTTTATTGTTCTGTTTCTTTTTTTGGTTTCCACAGTGCCTTTAATAATAGTGAATTCGGCCTGCATCGTCCTGTTGTTACTGTTTGGTTGACAGAGGTGCACCAAATGCCAAAATGAAGCGGGAGGACCAGACGTGCCAAGGATCAACCACAAATACAGACACATATACACAACTGTCATTCAGAGACTTCTACCAGTCATCAGCAGAGTGGAAAAATTTGTCCGTGGGCAATGCGTGGGAAAAGAAAAACAAACAAATCAACCGCCAGATGTTCACATCCAAAGAGAAGAAGAACTGATACTTCACCAAAGTCAAATTTGGCTGGTGTGGACTTCCTAACCTGCTCGTCAGTGTGACACCGGACGGATGACAGTAACGTAATTCTTGAAAGTCGTAACACCGCATTAAATGATGACTCTCTATTCATTCATCGTTCTGAGCAGCGCAGAGTGTGTTTGTCCTCACTTTTGTCTTATGTTATTCAGGACACATTGAAAAGAATCTGTTTAGAATGATTTAATGATATGTGTCATGTGTTTTATCATGTTGTTAGAAATGAGAAACTTGTTAGGGACATGTTGTTAGCAGTAGGACTGGATGATATGTTAGTATTTATTGTGTTATCACATTTCTATACCGAGCTGTAGCTAGCTTTTTTAAAAGAAGTTTGGGAGTTTCAGAAATTTGATGAAAGTTACCAAAGGGTTTTTTAACGACTTCCTGCAATTCAGGATCAGTGTGTATTGTTTTGGCTGGAGATGTAAAGGGGATTCGTATTTTTCCCATCACAGAAAGAACATTGAATTTATTGGGTTGTGAAATGAAAGATACAGAAAATATAATCAAAATGTTGAATTAATAAAATGTTCTTGTTTGCCTTCAAATAACAATTCTGTGTAGTTTTGAATTTAAATCCTTGTCAGCTGACCATTATTTAAGCTGTATACACTTGTAACACGTGGGAGCTGACAGGACTCAGGATTTGTACTGTTAATGTCTACTGTTTATTTATCAGTGCCCTCTCAATGACACAGACATCATTTGGAAGGTATTGAGATGTTTATTTGTCTTGAAATAAATATAATAATCATTTTAATGAAATTAGTTAATTAAAATTGTGTGGCAGCCGAGGAAAAACTAAATTTGGATAAGGTTCTGCAGTTTTTCCTTTTAAATTGTTCTCTAAAACTACTTGAGAAACAAGTACAAAGATAAATGTTTGTTTTCAGCTCAATGAGCATCTAGTGGGAGGAAGGCGCACAATCTTTGTCACGTCTGACCTCTTAGCTGCAGGTAGATGGGGTGTGGATCAGTGTATTTAATTTGCACCATTGTACAAAGTATTACTTTTTCACCATCCAAATTTTCCCAACCAAATCCACAAGTTTACAGCAGACCTGCAATTAAATCACTTTTGCTAGAGAACATTTCAAGCCTCTTTTTACTCTCATGGAAATGCATTTTTAGCAGTACTTTTACTACCACTTGAGTAGAACTTGTCTGAACATGTTCTTGTACTTGAATATAATGCTGCAGTATCTCTCCACCTCTGCTCTGAGTAAATATTGAAACATTTCTCTGGATTGTTTGTTCATATATTCCTGCTCCACTTCATTAATAATCCCCATATGCTCTGAATTAACACAGTTTCCTCCCCCGTTAAGCTCCGCAAACATTTTTATTAACACTACTGTAGTTGTGATTTGTGGAAGAGGGGAGTGAAAGTGAAAAGGGGATCTGCTGGAATTAGAAGCATATGTTTATCAGGGAGATTTGCAACAGTAAAGCCACTTTGATCTGTGATTAGTCAGAGTTTAGCTGTGGGTTCACGGTAAAATCTGTCAGCGATCACAGGCAACTACATAAACACGTATGTGCACTTCACAGGTCAGGATGTGTGGTGTTTGGGTGTCTGAGTTCTAACAGGTTACTTTCCATTTGGATTGTTTAGATGGACTTATTTTCTTTTTGTGCCATCTGTAAGTTTAATTCCTTTTTAAAGTAATTTTAAAGCTAGACAAACAGTAGTCAAACAGTAACTGCTATAAAAGCAATCTACACAAAAGAAATGTGTTAATATTAATGACATGTAAAAACAAATCACATTTTTCAATGTATTTTAATGTTACTAACACAAAATGTGGAAAGGAGACAGAGATAAAGGCAATAAAAGAACTTTGACTCAAAATTAACTCAGCTGGGACAAATAAAAATACTGAATACAAAAGTTGTATTTCACTGACATTAAGTGATTCCTCCTCCATCTGTAATCAAAAAGTCAAAGGGTTAAAAGGGGTTAGTGAAAGAAAAATGAAAGAAAAAAAAAAAAAGCAGAAACAAAACATTACATTAAAGCAAGGGATTTATAAGATGGTACTGATTTAGATATTTTGTCTGGACAAAGAATTTAACAATGTGAGATCAGTTATCCAACATCATGTTTTTCACAGCGATGAGCTGCACATATTTATGTGAAACCCAAAACCAAAAACTAAAAAACAGCATAGGGAAACTGTGTTATTCACTGGAGGTATATGAAAAGAGGATTTGATTAGTGTTGTCTGGCATCGTGCAGAGATGGCTTATGGCTTTGATAATTCCTCCCACCATATTAAATCTATCTGAATGCCCTAAAAGACCCACTAATGCGATACATCTGTTGGTTGTTAGTGGAATAGGGCACATATGTTTTTTTTTTTTTTTGTTCGTTTGTTTTATTATTGTAATGAGTGATTTGGTGGTTCAGGATAACCCTCTCATCTGATTAGAACATATAAAATAAATTGGAAATAATAGTGAGGAAGAGAGAGTCATATAAAAAAAGAGAGGGTGATATTAAAAATATTTTTTCCAAAAAGGGGGAAAAAAACAAAAACAACAAAACCCCACAAAAGACTTAAAATCAACCAGGATTTACTGTAAAGGAGAACAGAAGCTGTTGTGTTTGAGCTGCAGGGGGCAGCACTCAGCTCACAGAGACTAAACACCAACTTTTCACCAGCGAAGAAGAAAACGTCAACAGGAAGCAGGCAGGAGGAGTTGCTGTTCATAAAGGTTAGCTGAGCAGTTTGCTGACTTTCTAAACGTATAAACTATATAATTCTGTTATTGTGCCGTTTATGCGATTAAAACCGCAACATTCTGTGTCAGCAATGAAGTCGCTCAATTTGCAGAAATGAAAGTTTTAAAGTAGAAGCTAAATTAATGCCACTTTAGCTTTTACCATTCATTTACAGCAGGTGATGTTGATAATGAAGGGTTTTAAACTACTGATAAAAAACATGTAGTACTGTCCTACATTTAAAAACTAGCGTTCGTCAAGTATTTGCTATAGTAATCAAACCTTTTCACAGCAGCCATATTGGTATGAAATAACAGGATAAACACAGGTGTTACCAATGATACCAAGGTCTCATTCCCTCCCCAGTTAGCGTGGGACAGCATTTTCTGTGACCCTTGACCTGTAACGAAAACTTAATTAGTATTATTCATAACACCTGTGTTTACCTCACTATTTAATGTAAAAATGGCTGCTGTGAAAAAGGTGTATCAGTTTCAGAGGTACTAACTAGGTTAAAGAGTTAAATTAATTAATTAAGTTATTTATTAAATTAATTGCCAACTATTTTGATAATTGATTACTGGTTTTGAGTCATATTTTAACTTAAAGAAATGTCCAAATTCTCTGATTTCAGCTGATTTCTGATTCTTGGACAGTACATTGAATATCTCTGTGGACAAAACAGGACATTTGAGGATGTTATCTCGGGCTTTGGGAAACACAAATCAAAAAATTTCACCATTTTCTAATGTTATAGGCCATACAACTAATTGATTAATTGAGGAAACAACTGATAGATTAAGTGATGGTGAAAATAATCTTTAGTCGCAGCCCTAGATAAAATACCAGACAGCTAAATAAAGAAAGCTAGTGAATTAAAGAATCAGGAGTGTTAGTTGAAAAAAAATTGCAAATTGCAAAAGTAGTGATTGCACAAAGAGCACAGGTGTAATTAATAAAAATAACGGCTGCGTCCCATTTAGGTGTTCCAGGTTCAGGGCCATGCTAGCTAACTGGCATGGCTTACTGGCGTACTTACTGTCGTCATCGGTACTGTTATTGGTTACACTTGTGCTCATGCTTCTACGACAATTATTATTACAATTATTAAATCACTTAGACTACAATAAAGTCATGCAGAATCTCAGTACTGCAGGCACATCAGAGATCAGTGTAAGAGAGTTGTGAAGCTTGTTCAGTTGTAGCCCTGATTTCCTGTAAACACCCACACCACACAGAAAAATAAGCTTAACTTGGCACTTTTCTCACAGCCCAGTTTCCTGTTATTAGTCGAGCTAAATACAAATAATAGATACATGACCTGCAGGCCATGTGTGTGCGTGTGTGTGTTTAAGCTATTTTGGGTGGGTATTAAGAGTATTAATTGAACCCTCACATTGATAACTACATGACAGAAATCCAAGCATGTCTAAATAATGGGGGATCACACAGTCAAAGTGCAATAAAAAGCAATCCCAAAATCTGTATTCTAGGCAGGAAGTCATAAATTCTGGGGACAAACTGGTCAATAATCCTCTCAGTTTGTCCTGATGCAGGTTTGAACAACGGAATAATCTGGTAAATTCTACCACTACCAATGTGAATTACGATTACGAAGGTATAATCTCTAAAATAATACTTTATTATTAATACAGAATAAGCTTTTTTAAACTGAGTAAAGCTCCATTTACAGCGGACCTTGGTCATATTTGGCAGTTCAGAAAATCATAATCAGAGACCACACTCCATGCAGCTCTTATCTAACAGCGTAGTTGGTGGCTGCTGGATTGGTGAGACTGAAACCTGTTGAAAATGGCCTTTGTTGATTTTTATTTCATGGTTAATCAAAGTAAGTGAGGGTAGAATCTTAACTTAAATATATGGCAAGGAGGATTAATATGAATATTTTTGTAATAATTCAGTATAGCAAAATCTGCCTTGCCTACAAGCTACAAAACATTTTCTGGACCTCGGTTCATGTTCACCATCCATCCTCCTCTTCAGGTCTCCATCATGGCAGGCAGACAGGCTCTGAAGGCCGTGCTCATCGACCTGAGTGGAACTCTACATATAGAGGACACAGCAGTACCCGGGGCGCAGGAAGCACTCAACAGGTAGGAAACAAGGACAGGAGGTTTTATGAGTTTGAAGTTTTCTGCATGAATGAAATAGAAGTTAAACATGTATAATAAACTACAACACTGCTGCATACTGGATTATTAGGATTATTGATTATCATTAATTTTATTATTATAGATTCATATGAATTCTAAATGTGCTTTTAATTGGAAGATGTTTGGTTTTGTGTGTTGTTGCTGTCAGGTTACGGCAGGCATCTGTAGCTGTCAAGTTTGTGACCAACACAACAAAGGAGAGCAAGAGGAACTTACTGGAACGACTGCAAGGTCTCAACTTCAACCTCCAGGTAAAACATCCAGAGACATGTTTCATTTAGTCCAGATGCTTTTAATATAATGTTGAAGTAACTGAAAATGAACAACATAAGAGGAAAAATGTGCACTGCTCTTGTATTGAAGTTCAGTTCGGTGTTCTGCCCCAAACAAACAGCAATGACTGTACTCTCCAGACACAAAGTCAGGATAAAAGGTGGTATTCCAAAGTGGGGCAGGAAGATCTGGCTGAAAAAAATGATCATGACAAAATGCTTTGTTTCAGTTGATAATGATAATAATTATTAATCATTTTAATGACCTGTTTTATATAAAGACCAGGAGGAAAAAGGTTGACTTTAACCACTTTATTTTGAATTTAATCACTTTATTATCAAGGCACACAGATAACGGTGCTATTGGATATCACATATGTTAAATGACTGGCTGTTTGCATGTTATTTGTAGCTCCATTATCAAGGGATATGATTGCTTCATGGCGGTGTTTGCACTTGATTGGCTGTTTGCATGTTATGTGAAGCTTTTGAAGATTTTTTTGACCAGTTTTCTAATTGGTATTGATGACATGTCTATTGCCCGTACATATGTTGCTGTTTATTTGTTCAGTCCTAATCCAGAGGTCACTGGAAACACTTTGTGTTTGAAAACTTCACTCTGCAGGAAAAAGAGATCTTTACTTCACTGAGTGCAGCGAGGAGTTTGTTAGAGCAGAAACAACACAGGCCGCTGCTGCTTGTGGAGGACAGCGCACTGGAAGACTTCACTGGTACGGAGCTGTGAGTATGTGTGCATCTCAGAAAGAGAGGGAGAGACCATGCTTCAGTTGTTAAGCTGTTTTTATTTATTTTCAATTTTATTTCTTTTGAAACTCATTTGTTTTAACAATCAAACAACCTGAAAACTGAAAATTTATGATTGTTCATCATTTTTTAAGAGGGTTTGTCAGTGTTTCCTAATTCCAAATAGTGACCATATTCAACATGCTGTTTCCATTAGTTCATTTTCAGAAGTCATTAAATTAAGAGTCGACACCTGCTGTTGTAGCCCATCTTGACCTCTGACCTCTCTGTGGAGAGTTCTCCACTGGGATAAATAAATTATTACTTATTTATTGTTATCGCTGTTTGCCTCACTGAATAATTTATAAATAATCACATTAATTTTTTTTATTTGCTATTAGTTTGTAAGCTCTCAAAAATAGTGACAAATGGTGAAATTATTGTGACCAACACTGGGAAAACCCAAACTAATTAATTCAAAATGATATGAGACAAGAAAATACAACTCTTTGCATTATTGAATCTGTAGTTGTTTGTACTCAATAAATGTCTTGCTGGATGAATAATCATATCTAGATTAAAACTCATTACTAATCCAACAGAATGGTTGTCTTTCTGTGTCCAGGTATCGACACCTCAGAGCCAAACGCGGTCGTCATTGGACTCGCTCCTGATCACTTCAACTACCAAACACTCAACAAGGCTTTCAGGTGGTGAACTCATTCACACAGTAGGACACAATCTTCAGGCACTCACAGAACATTTGAGTTCCAATAATTGATAGGTTTTCCTGACAGGTTAGATAATTAGCATAATTTCACTTACTGTGCTTTTATTTCCTTAAAAAGTGGGCCTAAATCATTTGTGACCTTTAATAATCTTACTTGTTGAACATTAGTTTTTTTAGAAATACAGCACAGTCTGCTAATTGCATATATTTCTCCACAGAATGATTCTGGATGGAGCTCCTCTCATCGCCATCCATAAAGCTCGGTACTACAAACGTAAGGATGGTTTGGCCCTCGGCCCCGGGCCCTTTGTGACAGGACTTGAATATGCCACAGACTGTAAAGCTACTGTGGTGGGGAAGCCGGAAAAGACTTTTTTCACACAGGTCAGAAAGTGATATTTTTACATTTCCACCTTTTTACTCAAGTAAGAAACAGAATAACATGTTACACACTGTTACTATATTTATTTTTATACTTAAGTCAACCTCATGATATATCTGTTGTCTGTGTTTTATTTTTGATCAACTGTTGTCAGATTTGTTCACTTCTTATTTTTGTTGTTTTCTTTTTTGGGGTATTTTCTGAATTGATTTCATGGTTATGAGGCCCCTCATTTTCTTTTGGTTGTTTCCTTCAAACAGGCTCTGTCTGATTTAGGATGTAGCCCAAATGAAGCTGTCATGATAGGAGATGTAAGTATATTGTGAATGAATTTTGATTCATTAAGCAACCTAATTACGTTAATTTTCAAAATTTATTGAAGACATATTTCATGGGGAGTGTGGGCTGTTATTGGGAATTAAATCTCAGATGTTCACCCCAAATAGAAATTTCTGTCTAAATACCATATGATGTTGATTGGAGATTTTTCTTCAAACATACCTCAGTTGTCACTGTTAATCGCCTTTATTTCTGTCAGAACTTCCACTTCAAATGAAATGATTGATTAGTTAGAAAAGTTAACAGTTTGTTAATTGCTGTTCTTCCACAGGACGCCAGAGACGATGTGGGCGGGGCTCAGAATGCAGGAATGTTGGGAATTCTAGTCAAAACCGGTAAGAACAATCTTCCTTCAGTTAATTCTCATCCCTCCAGCAGTTTCACTGATCCTTCCAGTTCTTCCTTTCCCTTCACAGCCTAAACTTCCCTGCAACTACGCAGTAACCCTCAAGTGTGGTTCTTTTATTCATCTTTCCACTTTCTTCCACTGTCTTCATTATACCTACATATCATGGTATTTTCCCTTGGATCTTATCTCATTAATTACAGTATATATTGAGCCACTAATTATGATGATTGGTTGTCATCTTACAGGTAAATACAGAGAAGGAGATGAAAATAAAATCAACCCTCCTCCACACCTGACTTGCAACAGTTTCCCAGACGCTGTCGAACACATCTTGAAGAACCTGCTATAAGCTATGAGTAACAACACATCTCCACAGTTTTATTTTGTTATAAAACCTTTCATTTGCACAAGAAAACACTCCCCAGTCAGTTGTCACTGTTGTAGACTGCTGTTGTTTTAACAGTGGAGGGAAAGGCCTTATTAAATTATTCCTCTCACCCCCTCAGCCTGAGTAAAGAAAACTAACCACCCTGTAATCCTCATTAGTCTGACTGATCATCCTAAAATACATTTACCCAAAAATGTCAATTTAAGTGTGGGACTTTCTCTGTTTAAGTCCAGAATGTTAAAACGTAAAAGTAAAGTATGCATTTCAGGGTGTCATCTGTTGCTACAATAACAAATGTGTCATAATACTATAATATATAAATTAAACTGAATAAAAAAATACTCAGCTGGTAACTATTGGTTATTATTCTATGTGAGTATGATTATATTATTATAAATGAAGAAAGACTGCATAAAAATAGGACTGTGAGAATATCAAAGTTTTCAGGTTCATGTTCTGGAGGTTTGTATTCACATGTTTAAGTATTTCTTTTGTCTTTTTCTTTTTTGCCCTCACCCATGTCACAATACTGAGACAGAAATTAATGTTCTAAAGAGGCGTAAATGAAGCCTAGAAGCACCGTGGAACATTTTTAACTGATGTCAAATATTCCACCAGAAGTTAATTTTGTTTAACTTCCTAAACTAAAGTAATGATGAAGGCAATGTTTTTGTGTTTAAATGTCAGAGTGTGTAGTGTGTGACAAAACTATGGAGCTAAACTAAGTTACTAGGGAAACGATTTAGCCATGGCTCCCACTAAGTCTAACAGCAGTGGGTCAATTTGTATAGAGTGAGAAAAACACTTGAGATATACTGTAGTGTTAAACTTATAGAAGTCTCTTGTTTTCCTCATGTTAAAATATGTGTCAGACAGACTCGTACTCTCTCTCCCAGGCAGCATATCTGTCCATCAGGTTACGGGCGGAGGGTTTGGTGTGTGCGATGACTTCCAGGAAGTCAGCTGTTGTCACGGTTTCCAGCTGGATGGCAGGCATGTTAGTGTCTCCTGTGAGGGAGAATCCCAGTGAGGTTACAGTGTTTGATTCAGGGACACTTCACAAAAAGACCCTTGTGGAGAGTCGATCTTATGTGGTTATAGGTTGTTGAGCCACCAGACTTGTGTGTGTTTTCCTACCATCCTGATGTGACTCCAGAGCATCAAAGATCTTGCGGACTGGTCTCATGGCAGCCTCCTTACACACCAGTCTGACATCAGAGCCAGAATAACCCTGCATCCCCTGAAACACACAAACATAAACACACAGTGGAAACAGACACGCATAACAAACAATACATGTGTAATCACATTTTTTTCTAAACAACACAGATTTTGTTTAATCCCAAACATGACGATTATTAATAAATACTTGGCAAAGAAAATGTGAAGCAGATAAATGATTAAACTTGTTAAATTGTTTTAACTGTAACACACCTTAGCCAGAGTTTCATAGTCCAGCTCAGTTCGTAGCTCTACTCCTCCTGTGGAGCTAAGAGGAGGCAGCCAGTGAGTGATCATGGCTTGGCGAGCTGGTGAGGAGGGAAGACCAACGAGAATCCTCTTTTCTAACCTCCGCAGCATGGCGTGGTCCAGTTCCCTGAGAGGAGAGCAGGAATAGTTACATACGTATCAGACAGCAGTCCACTTCTGGCCTAAATGCCCTGAATTATTCATAGTTTTCTTCTATGCAATTTCATTATAGACATAAAAAAAACATTTTTGTAGGATTCAGTCAAATAAAATGGTTGAAAAAAGAATTAGTATTTTAGGATAAAACAGTAAGGAAATTGTATGTATGTATCTGACACTCTCATCTGTCTTCCATCTTTAGCTGTAGATGTTGCAACACAAATGCACTGATTTGTTGTCACTGTCATTAGGAAAAATAAAATACTTGATGTATATATGTGGGGTGCATTTATATTGAAGTGTTACCAAGGCAGGTTGGAGGCAGCCAGAACAAACACCAGGTCGTCTGATCTCGCCAGGCCGTCCATCTGAACCAGCAGCTCAGTCTTCATCCTACGACTCCCCTCGTGTTCTCCTCTAAAACACACATCAGTCTGCTGTTACATCAAATTTTTATTCACAATCACATCAATCATTCACTGCTCTTTATAGTAACACTGTAGTAAGGACTGGGTCAACCTTGTCTTTGTAGTGTTCTGCCTGTTGTTTTCCTTAGTTAAGTAAAGAGCTTCATAATTATAGCTAAAATAATAATTTCACTTGTCTTTCTTAGACACTAATTATTAATTATAAATTATGTGGATCAGAGCTATTTTAGTGCAGTTTTGACATTTTTATTTTCAGGAATTATTCATTCATGAAAGCCTTTATAAAGCTTAAAATAGTATATATACTTAATATCAGTTAAAAGATTTAAATTCTTTACACGCTTGATGTAAATTTGTTGTTGGATTTTCCAATTTATAGATGTCTCACAGTTCTTGATTATCTGTCTTATTCAAGGACACTTTGGCAGGAGACATGGCTTTAGGTGAATGACACCTTGGCGACTGTAAGGAGTGAAGCCCTGACCTTGAGCACTGGTGAACAACATTTCCATTTACCACACTTTGTGGTTCAGCTCACCCCATGCTGGTTCCTCTCTGGCTCATCACGGACTCCAGCTCATCCAGGAAGATGGTGGATGGGGCGTGGTACCGGGCCAGCTCAAACAGAACCTGCAGATAAATAGTTAGATTTACATAAATTGGAACCACAAAATTCAAAGTAAAGCATGTTCCATCTTCCATGTGTGTTGAGGAATAACCTACCCTGACCAGTTTCTCAGAGTCTCCCCTCCACTTGCTGACAATGCTGGAGGCCGAGATGTTGAAGAAGGTTGTCTTACACTCCGTAGCCACAGCCTTGGCCAGCAGCGTCTTACCTGTACCTGTATATGTGAGTCAAACGGTAAAAAAAGGTGCACGTCAGGAAGAATTCTAAACGGAAAAATCTTTAAAATAGGCCACTGAACATGTTTTTCTTTCATCCGCAAACCTGACATCATTTGACACAGGGTTTCTGCAGGTTTCAACAAGTCTAAGACTTCTTAAGACCATTTGCTTTATGGGTTAATGGTCAATATTGGTTAAGATAAGAAATCACATTTAAAAGCAAGCATTCATGTACAAGTAATATGTATATATAAAAGTCATGATTACATTATATGTTAAGGACCTGCAGAAACCCTGTTCACAGTACTGGAAATCTTACCTGGGGGGCCATAGAGAAGCAAGCCCTTCCATGGCGACAGGATGCCTGTAAACATCTGGGGGTACTGTAAAGAAAGAAAAAAAAAAGTCAAATATGAAAACAGCACAGACAAACCTATAGTAAATCACATCACAATCCGATATGAGAAATAGCTGCAAACATTCTTCCAGCAACAAAACATGCACTACTATTCTCTTCAGACCAATCAGAAGCTGTGCTGTGTCCAAACAAAACCCATTCTCTTGATTGTATAGCTGAGTCAGTGCTGCAAATACCACATGCTGCAAATTAGTCTGAATTTTAGGTGGCAAACAGAGGCTGAGTCCAATCACCAAACTGACCTTATACCCTAGAGAATGAATAATAATGGAGACAGAAGTTGTGGATTGTCGGAAGGCGGAGGTGTGGTGTTATTCAATAAAACAGGCCAGCGGAATATAGGAGAGACGCATCAGTCCTCATCTCTGTCTGTAAATGTCAAGAGGATGCAGACAACCTGATTTGTTGTCATCATATCCATGAGAGAGGTCCAGGTGATGATGATAGAAGTGGGTGTTTGTTTTCCGTGTGTGTGTTTTCTCGACTAATGTGTTTATGTGGCAGGTTTTATTTTAATCTCTGTATGCAGAATTGCAAAACTGTGCGAATGTGTGTGTATATAAATATAAATTTTACGTCATAGCATGTATGTGTGTCCCTTCCTCCCTGTCTATCTATCCATCTGTGTATGTGTGTGTTACCATATTATCCCAGATATAGATTTAATGTCATCCTAACAGACTGGCTGACCCCGCCGCCCTCCTTCTCTTTAAGCCCTTTAAAGGAGATGTATTCAGAATCGAAGACGGGCGACCGGAGCTGAAATACCAGCGTGCCCGGGCAGCAGCCACACCTTAATGGGATAGACGACGGCCTCTTTGACTAATCGCTTTGCGTCTTCCAGGCCGATGATGTCCTCCCATCGCACATTG